>JALRMF010000616.1:0-19889 GCA_026120015.1 Dendrostoma leiphaemia
TAATAATAAAGCTTGCTTACGCAAGTTTTATTGTTATATTGCAAATATATTACTTATGCTCTGCTTGCAAATTATTATAAATAAGCATATTATTAAAGTAAATTATAATATGCTTATTTAAAATATTAAAGAGTATATAGTTAATATAATGCTAAAAAAAGCTAAGCGCGCTAATTATGCTAAAATTTGCAATCTAGCACTTAAAGAGGCTAAATCTAATAATAAATGCTATTTTTTACTTACCTTTAAAAGCAATTTAAAGGTAATTAAATATTGTAATAACATTTAGCTTAGTATAAAACTTTGCTTTGTATAAAGCATTTAAAGTCTCTTAAATAAAAGAAATAAGATAGCAGTTTTTAATTATAACGTTATTTAAGCCTTTATAATCTATATAAACTTATACGCTGCTGCTAGGCTTTTAAGCTAATAATATAAGTATAGTAGCTAATAACTAGCTAGGTTAAATAAAGCTTTTGCTAAAATATTTATTAAGGTATTTATAAACTATAAAAAGCTTTTTAAGAAACATAGGGTATAAGTAATAATTAAAGGGCAAAGTATTAGCAAAAAGCTTAATTTTATAATTAAACCTTTGATAAAGCAAAAGTTCTATAGCAGCTAAAAAAAAAAGCATAGTAAAAATTCTTTAAATAGCTAGGCAATAAGTCCCAAATAACTGTTAGCGATAAATTAGGTTTGCTATTTAAATACTTTTCAATATTCTTCTTAAATATATAATAAAACTATAGTTAATCTGCTACTTAAGTATAAAATTTACATAGGCAAAAAGGTAGCAAGCTAATGTTAAAGGTAAAATTTAAACTTATAATTTAGCATAAAACTAAAGAGAAAGTTTTAAGTATAACTTAATTAAAAAAGCAGTTATTATTAAATATATCTTTAATAATAATACTTAAAATAAACTTAAGCTTAGCAAAAAATATTATTTAAAAATAAATACCTAATTGCCTATAAAATATAAAAAGGTTTTATGTGCTAAAAATATAAACTAATAACTTAATAGTAGTATTAGGCTAAGCTTTTGCTACTGCTTTAGCAGCGTAAAAAATATAAGATAAATTTATAAGTAGCAAAAAGAAAAAATTAGTGTTAGTATAAAAGTAAGGATCTAGTGTAAGTTTAGCCTTTAATTGTTATAGTGCTAATAAACTAGTTAATCTAAGAGTTAAACTAGCAAAGCTAAAACAAGCCTAAAATAATATTAAAGCTTAACAAAGGCTAAATAAAAATAAAAAAAAACATAAAATTATTAGCAAGACTATAGTAAATAAGGCAATATTTAATAATAAATCTTGCTATAAAGCTGTTTATAAGCTATAAAAATTTCTGCTAAGTAAGATAATAGTAAAAAACAAAGTATTTTTGCGCAAAAGCAACGTTAATAAACCTAATAAAAAAATATCTAAAATCTAAAAGAAATTAAACTAATAGCAAAGTAATATTAGGCTATAATATAAAAGCATTAAATAAAAATAATACATTTAATTTTATAAAGTTTAAAAAAGTTAAATGCTATTAAGATAAAAAAAAGCTTAGCTACTTTTAAATTATAATTATAATTAAAAGTTAAATATTTTTCTAATAATTAGTAAACAATTTAAAGCTAGAGTTTTAACAAGCTAAATATTATTAAATAAAGTAACTTAGCTTGCTATAATAATAGCAAAAGTTCTTTTTTTAGCGCTAGCAATATTTTTTTATAAAAACCTTAATTAAGTTACTAGCAAAAACTATATTAAGCTATATTAATTCTCTAGCATTAGCAAAACAAATTAATAGCATAAGAAAAGCAAAGAGGCATATACTAATTAATAAGCAAAAAGCTTAATTAGCAATATTATTAAAAAACTTGCAAAAAAGGCTTACTTATTTTATAAAGTCTTTAAAAGCTAAGTAGTTAATAATTAAAACAATAGCAAATTATAAAAATAACATAACCCGTTAGCAAAAGGCTTTAATATAAAGAATATTAAAATAAATATATATATTAACTAAGCAAATAAAGCAGCTAATAAAGTTAGCTTAAAATTGCTTATATTATAAAAAACTTTTAAAGTTATAATAAGTTATAAAAACAACATTTTTAATAATATAAATAAGGTTTAAATATACTAGCATATTATTAATGTTTTGTTATTTATATAACTAGCTTTTAGCCTTTAGGTTAAAAGCAATATAATTAATATTAAAGCAAACTTTAGTAAAAGCATTATTATAAAGGCAAAAGGCTTTATAAAAAATATATTTAATAAGCTAAGGGTAGGCTAGCTAATTAAAGGCTAAAGTAAGCAAAAAGAAAACTTTTAATTTATAGACTCTTTCTAACAATAGCTAAAGCTTTCTTCTTTGCTACTAAAAGCAAAAAAAAGCGTTATATATATATAATAAAACTATAAAGCTATAGTTTATTAGAAAAGAGAAATAAAAGTAATAATAAGTTTAAAAGAGTTAAAAAAAGCAGTAAGCAAAAGGCTTTTGCTTAAAGCCTAAAAATAATATTTTAAAAGTAGGTTAAAATAGAGTTAAAAGCTTTAAAAATAGCATAAAGCCTTTTTTAGCCTAATTTTACCGCTTTGCCTTTAAAAAGAGACTAAAGTAGTTAAGAATTACAAAAGAGTTTTTTAGTTATATAAAGCATAAGCAATAGCTAAAAGAAAATCAAGTAAAAAGCTTTAAAAAAAAGGTTAATTAAAGATATAGCAAAAGCTTAATAGTATAAAAGCAAAGTTATGCTATTATAAAATATAATAGTTTATATTACCCTTTTAAAAAGCAATAAAAAACTAAATAAAAAGCGTAATAAATTATTATAGCATAACTAAGCAAATTATAAGTTTATAAAAATAACTTATTATTGCATAAAAAAAAAAGACCAGCTAAAGCAGCGCCGGCGGTTTGCTGGCTCTTATAGTTATTATACAAAGTAGGTCTTATGGTCCACTTAGTACCGTGACATTGTCAAAGACGGGAAAGGTGCCCTAGAGTACCTAGGTACTGGCGAGGGAATCACTTAGTATACTAAAGGACGCAAGTGCTTGTAATTGACTACCTTCGAGTGGTTCATTGCAACGACAAGGTCTTAGATCCCAGAAATGATGATCATTTTCAGCGACGCCGTGATCGAGCATTGATCTTGACTGGACTACGAGCTCAAGGTTGGCGAAAGCACGCCCCGGATTGGAGGAGAGGGTATTCAAAAAATGGACTACCTGGGTATGATTCTATCGGCTGAAGTTCACAGTTCCTCTCGCACAGTCGACCTGGCTTTCTCGACGTCGCCCCGTCTTCCTTGAGAACCGCCCTCTTCCGCTCTCGTCGCTACTAGGCCTGCGGCGTTCCTCCCCATCCGACAACCTGTCTCCAACGAACCCACCAACTCCTCTCTACCCGCCAAGTAGAGCAACCCAGGCGCCAGCTCGACGTCGCGCGGAGCCCTGCGTTCCTCCCCGTGGCGCGCGAAACCGCGAGGCTACGCCGTGCGGACCACGCGCGTGAAGCCCACCGCCGGAAGCGCCTGCCCCGGCTCCAGAGTTGTGCCCACGAGCCGCACGATGTCGGCGTTGCTCAGTGCGTGCCGTGATGCCACGCGGTAAACGTGGGGGGGGGGTGGTAGATGAATTGTCGCACTGAGGTCCAGCTCGAGGCAGTTGAAGTCCCTCTATCACGCGAAGAAGAACCTGATGTGGACGAGATCGGGAAAGCCGGCGGGGGCGGCGCGTGTGCCGTCAGTGAAGTAGATCTCGCCTACGCCCTTGACCGCAATGCTGTCGCCTCCCAGTCTGGGCGAGGTAGGTGGAGCGGTCTCTCGGAGGTGAAGTGTGTGACGTGGGCTTCCGTGTATTGGGGCAGGGTTGAAGCTTCATCAGTTTACAGGATGTCCGACAACACAGAAGAGTCATTGTTTGGGAGATGGGGCCGTTGGAGACAATTGTTGCAATCCCTCGTAGCTCATCCAAATTCTGGCTGAAGACGGCGCGCGTACACGGCTCCACGCCCTCCCGGTGAAAGAAAGAAGAGCAGGATTGCGCACCCGCGTACTCCTCGCCGGACTTGATAACACGGCCAGAGAACCCAAACCTGGCCATCTCTGCCTCTTGAAAGGCTTGCAGTTAAGTTTCTCGCTGAGGTTGTCAGTCGTGTCTGACCTCAAATCGTTCAGCTGGTGCTTTGAGTCCACGGGTACCACAGATTACAGTATTGTTAGGGTAGTATGATTTACTGTGTTACCGAGGGTACTGCCGACAATCCAAGGATGACTCAGACTCCAAATTTGGACCAGCCAATGAATATTCAATGAAAACAGCCCCAGGGCGAAAAGAAGCCACAACACTGCCCTGAATCCTGTGTTCCCACCCTTGCCATACGCAGTCATATGAGACCCGGAAAACTGTAGCATATCCTTTCAATCTTTAAGAAGGAAAGAGGCTATCCAATCAGCCCGTCAGGCTCAGCTGTACGAAATTTCCAATGTTACACTGGCAGGCCGGGGCTAGCTGCTTGTACTTGTACGCTCGGCTGCGTTGAATAGTTATCCTCCCTTCTTTTCTGGAACAACGAGACCTACACAAAACAAAACAGATAGTAACAATCACTTTCTTGGCCTTAGTTTCCAACGTGAATTCATTGTACAACCTAAGCATACATACTGTTACTCATAGTACAAACTGTAAAGCTTTAAAGGATGGGAGATCTGATGTAGCACGCCAACACTTTAATTTTTTGTTATATTCAATGTAAACTCTTGATTTTGTTCCATTGCCAGTCTTCACTTTTGCTGTCTTTATTGATGTTGTAGTCAGTGAAACAGGAAGCATTCACTCAGGCATTCACAGAAGGACTTGCTGGCTATTTAAACTGGCCTGTTTGAACTGTTGATAGCTTCTTCCTTTCTTTTAACTCAACCCATGCGATCTTCGTTGCTTTGCTTCACGGTCTATCTACTCTTATACTTGTCATTTCTTCCGCTCTTTCACGCGCGTGGCATAACTCCCTTAAAGTAATAACACCTTGCTTTACCTTACGAAAACTTGTTGGGTGTTCCTGCTCACCTCTGCAAAACAACCAGCATTTTCTGCTATAGCTGTAAACATGTGCTGTGGATTGATTCTGCTAGCATCAGTCCTCTTAGGACTGGTTGTTGCCATGTCGTCCAACCTAACCGAGTTTGATTTGATTTGGAAGCGGCAAGACAACAATTCCACTTTCAACACCACAACGACTTTCAATCTTCATGACTGCAGTGGTTCGTATTCTACACTTTCTTTTCAACCATACAGGATAACCTTGGCTTGAATAAATTTTCAAGCCAAATTTGAAATTACACCCTTGTAACCATACAAACCCCTTTTAACCTTTTCAAGGCATTAACCCCAACTTACGGCAGATTCATGGACCTCAATGATTAAAGAAGCGCATCAAGATGCCTTGATTCTGGCAAATGCAGCCCTTGACGGCCGCGACAAGGAGCTATCGACCAGCAGAAACGCGTCGACCAGTGCTGACCCGAAGCTATTCATTGACTTTTCCACCCAAGCTGCCATCGACTATTTTGGTCCGCCCGACTACGAGCCAAGCTCACATCAGCGAATATTCGACTCCTTCTACCGATCAACACAGGCCTACCCGGGCTGGGGGTGGTCGGATTGGTGGAACAAGCGCTACGTCGAGGTTTATTGCAACGGTTTCACAGACGACTGCATAGACAAAAAGACCGGCCGTCAGTATGTAGCGTACATGAGTCAATTGGATGAAAACGGTCACCCAAGAACACGGCCCATGCTCACCTACTGCCCAGCCTTCTTTGATCTTCTGATATCTCACGGAGACGCGGTGGCTGCAATTCAGGAGGACAGCACGGGGAGGAAGAAACTCAACACCAAGAATATGCGAACACGAGGTAAGTCATGCATTGTATAATCGCTTGTGATTCTGTGTATTAGGTATCTGAAAAGACATAACTGGCACAGCGACTAGTGCTCTGCACGAATGGTTGCACATTATCAACCTTTATCCCGCGATGGTATGCGAGGGCGGGTGTAAGTACAAGCCCAACCACTGCGGGGGACATATCGTCCTTCAATGTGAGCCATGGACGTATAATCAGCTGATGCATCCTACAGGCCAAGACACCAAGCAGTACGTCGGCGGCGTACTCACAAAAACATACAAGTCAGGCGCGACAAAGTTGTTGGCGCGTCGCGATCCAGAATTGGCGGCCAAGACGAACGACAACCTCGTCTACTTTGCCACGGCGCGCTTCATGCAGAAGAAATTCGGCACATACCCAGAGTACCCCATGTCCTGGGACATAAGGAAGACGCCCGACCAGAACAATGCCGACGAGAAGCTGCAACCAGGGGATCCACGCTCAATGCCCAGCAGTACCACCACCCCTGGCAACGGCACAACCATCGGAAATTCCACTGAGTTGGAGGACGGCGATCCCAACCCGGACAATACCGCCATACCAACGCTTCCATCAGACGCGTCGCTGCTCAACGCCAGCCTGTATCCCGAGTGGTACCAGCCCCTGCTGTCCGCCGCTTCTTCAACCCAAACCACGGTCGCCGCCATCTCCACGCCCACGCCGCCCACCATCCCGCCCGCCGCCACGCCTGACCCTGAGTCTGTGACGTGCCAAAGCAGCCAGACCACCAACGACTCCCTGCCGCTGTACGCCGACTGCGTGGAGGCCTTCGAGCCGACCTTCGCCATCGACGGCAACTGGACGTCCCCGGTCTCGAACCCGGGACACGGGACGACGGCGGTCGTCGACCCGTCCTATGGGACGTGCGGGCTGGCCATCCAGTTCACGGGGACTTGGGGCACGGCTTGCAAGCCGACGAAGGGGGACGTCTGGGCCCATATGCGCGTCGTCTTCGAGGCCTGCGTCGACTACCTTTCCGGTACCGTGGCCGGGACCGTCCCGTTCAGCGTGGATTGTCCCGCCAATATTAGCATTGTGCATACCGTGGAGGCTATTCCATAGTTTGAGCTAGGGGAGCACGCCGTGGTCCAAAGAGATTATGACCTGGCCCCATCCAGAGACGGGGAGCACTTATCATATAACTTGGAACACACCTATTAAACCGTCAACGTACCTCCTGCCCTAAGTACTAATTGACCTGATGGCATTCAGACGGGGAGTGATGATGCATGATAACTAGGTATTGGGATACATCAGCAATGTAGTACGTGCTAACGTGCCTTGTTTCATCTCGACGGAGAGCATGGCAACTCACGCACTGATGTGAATATAAACCTTGGACAGCTAGAGATCGCCATCGTCCTTGCTCTACAGCATGAAAGCGGTACCGCCGTGGAGGGAATTGTCTAGGTATTCTCATCGCATCAGCGACATCAGCTACATATGTCAATGGTACGGCCGCTCTGACCCTACGTGCAGACCCCTATGCGGCTATGCAGCCCTAAGAAACGTCATGCTGGTCCTCAGTCGATGGCAAGGCGTTGATCTGCAGACTGCCCAGGTGGAGCGAAGCGTGAAAAGCAGCTTCGAGGTAGCTTCGGGTCCCGCTTGTGTGGTCCGGATTCAACATGAGCCGCTACCATGGTGACCAACAGTCCGCTATTGGGCTTGTGAGGAAAATACTCGACAAGGACATCGGCGTCATTGATGTCCAGCGAGCAATGGCGGCCGCACGGTAACCTGTAGAGTAGAAAGCAGCCGGATCATATGCTGTCGAAGACGTCGAGAAACTCAAAGTTCATCACAAAGAACACATTCAGTCTCTCAGAGATACTTAGGTTACATGATGTACAAGGCGTGAGCAGATGACGAACTTGCAGAGAAACTCGGAAAGCTGGAGTTCGAGCGAATACGCGAGACAGACCTTAAGAGTGATATTTGGAGTTCTGAATTGCGGAAGATAGGAGAGATCATGGTGAAGACAGCAGCTGCGCGGTGACTACTCGTCACATTCAGTCTAGATGGTTTGCGTGCATTTGTATCCATCCCACCGGCCGCACGAAAAGTTGTGGCTTCTTTGGCGTATGCAGCATCAAGGCCGCAGGCGCACACGGAGGCAGCAGCTGAGCCTTCAGCCTATTCTGGTAACTTGGACACAGAACGACATTCTTCGGCTGAAGCGTACACAGTGTCAGACACTCAAGCATGACGACACCGTGCTCGAGACCTTGCACGTCGACGGTTGAGGAAACCGAATGGCATACATGTAATTTCTGCCCAGGCGAAGCGCAATCTCGGCCAGTGTCAGAGTAAAAGTGGGTGAATGTTGTCTCACAAGTGCAGTTCCATGCCTGAACTCAAGTGGCTGAATGCAAGCGATGCCTCACTAGTCGTGTTGGACAACCACTATAGATGTCATGTACCGGTACAGTATTTGGCCGAAAGGGAAGCCCATGTTCCACCAGAAACTTGGCTGTTCTTGCGTGGGGTCCAAAATGCGTTAACCCTGGATTGTAAAACAGGAGCCAAGGCAGTTCTGAAATCTGTCTCACCCTCGATGTTCCTGTTCTCTCTTCTCCTCCTTTCCCTCCTTCATTGCATTCTGGAACTATATTGGGCATGCAGATCTTATTCGACCCTCGATTCTGTAGAAATGGCGATGGCAATGCCCTACGTAACCACAAGCCAAGAACAAACAACCTTTTTTATACCCCGTCCGACCGCTTGGCCTTCCACCAACACAGATTATTCTACCATTTATCACCAGGTATCAGGCAAATTCACCGGCTGCCATGCAATTCTAATATTTCGCATCAAACGTTACCATAATACGTTCGCTCGGCTTGTGCGGCAATGTCATCCTAAATTACAAGTCCCGTTGTTATATACATTGACTGGCAGGCACTAACTCGTGAGGCGAGCAAGGGATCCTTGGTGTGCTCAGAATGTCGATACCGACCTCACGACCTGTTGGACGTTAGGGTTAGCTTCCACTTGGTGATCACAGCAGGCGTCGCCGACAACAGTCCTGGGCCCGACCTTTGAACGCCCTGAGGCCTATTTCGAAGCCCTCGAGTCTGCAGTCGACAGCTACACAGCGCAGACTATCTGTTGTCCGTCACATTACACGTTATATCTTCCCAGCTTTGCGAGGCCGACCTGGGGGGTGGTCCCTTCGCAATGCACCTCAATTGTGACAGCCCTGCATTCCATGACTTGGGAGGAACAGTTCGATGTCTCGACCGGCACAGGAACAAGCACCACCGTGTCGTGGACAAGAACCTCAACAGTCATCACCCCGAGAACAGTCACCGTGTACGGCTGGCCCGTGAATGGTCTCAATGTGGTCGCCTGCAGCACAGCCACGTATGCAGCAACAAGCTATGGAACCTCTGCTTCGAGCTCTCCCTGGCCAACGGCCTCGACTTCTCCCAATGTGGGTGCTATTGTCGGAGGCGCACTCGGCTCAGTCAGCGTACTGTTTCTCTTGGCCCTCGGGGCTCTGCTGTTGTACAGACGGAGAAGGAAGCAAGGCAACAGAAACGGCAAAGCCCAGGTTCGAGGAGGTACCTAGGTACCTAGGTAGGCCAGTCCATTCCAGCTGTGCATAAGCACAAGGCTGGCAACAATGACATTGGGGATGCGTCTCTAGCTCCTGCCACTGATGCTCAAGGCATAACCAATCGAAGCCCGATTGAATTAGCTTCGGGGCAGCAAGCACAGGAGCTGTCGGCTGGTGGCCATGATGAGTAGTATCAACTTGAACGTTACATCTTGTCAGTAACTGCTAGAGATTTTATAGGCACAGCAGAGGTTCATTACTTATAAGCAAACAAAATCATATGATCAACGTTCCGGAAACCTCCTTATTCTAATCTTTCTAAATGATGACGCCTTATGTCCCGTGTTTTGCGTCTCATGCCGACCTAGAAACCTGCTTTTTCCGCGTTGGCGTTCTGGTCCAGGATATTTGTTCTCGTTTCAAGCCTCTATAGTTCATGTCCCGGTTAGCAGTCTACCATGAAAAAACGCATACCATGAGAGAGACCTGATACTCACCACTGCAAAGGCAACCTTCTCGAGTGGATGGGTCGAAGCTTGGGAAGGGGATACATAGCGCGCCCTTTTCGCAGACTGCACCTGACGCACCACAAGCCGCCGCAGAGCAAGAGCCTGTATATTGCGTCATGCCGACGGAAATGAACAAGAATGTGAACGCAAAGCTGAGGATCTGCATTTTCGAGATGGTTTGAAGAGGGGCAGGCTCGAGAAATATAGGGTGTTTTAGTCGAGGAAAAGTTCTCTGAGAGTACAGGTAAAAGTAGAAGACAGCGTCAAGTGGGCTGATGACCATTTTTTGTATTCGACGATAAGTCAAGTACCTATGGACCTCAGAGTACTCAGAGTCACGAGTCATTCCACGGCGGCATTCGCCCAGAGGTCTTGGATGCTTGGCTGCCCAGTATTGTCACGCAAGTCAGGGGGCGTTAGGGGGCGTCCCAAGCTCCAAGTGGAGATGGAAATGGTCGCTCTCTGTCCGCACGGATTGCCAAGGCGTCAACAACGCAGCGTGCAGTCATTCTCAACACAAATAGTAGCGCTTAAAAGCCCAAAATGTGGTCGCTCGCCAAGGCCCGCTCTAAGCCGCTCCGCGGCAAGGATGTTGGGCCTAATGTCGGCCGTCCCTTAATGTGGGCCCATTGGCAGGGCCCACATGATTAAGACAGTCCAAGTGCTGATAGTGCCGATAAGACAATCGCATAGGGGAGAGGACATCCATACCTCAAACACCGAAAGTTGAAACCTTCCGCCTTTCGGGAGCAATAACTCTGCGCTGATCAACAAGAACCACATCCTTGCCCATAAATACAGGATACTTAGCAAAAATTGAACTCATATGCCAATTGGCGGGTTGAATTCGGGCAAGTTTTGGATGCATTTCGACCACAAATCGATTAGCTGTTTGTGCCTTTATGATTCGTTCGATCGCTGCCTGGCTTACTCTCACCACCATATAGTCTTGCGAGCTCACTATACCAATTTAGAAACGAGCCGACCCGAGACACCATGCTTTTGTTCTTTCGGTCCTTTGTGGACATCGATCGAAGGAGCTGGAAATCTCCGGGTTCCTGTTTACCTAATGTATGGCCAAATAAGGTGATATGAACGCATATCTTCCTCTAGTGGGTGGCACTTGTGTCTAATTTATGGTTACCTGTCACAGGCTTAACTCCCAGTACCAGACTAAGCTGTATTGCCAAAAGGCTATAAGAGAACACGTTGCTGCTTATCTCTCAACTAAAGGTATATGCCGTACCGACACTACCCAAATTCAATGTTGGTATCACAGTACATACCTTGATCATGGCAGTCACAGGAAGATACAAGCACATGGCCCAAAACTCCAGAATAAAACCTCCAGAGTCGGACAATCAGCAGCTAGCTCCCATCTCCAGGCCGGCCGCCGTTGGCAGTACTGGCACCATGCACTCACTTGTGCGGAACTTGCGCGATGCAAAACCATCAAGCAGGGCTAAACCTGGATGTTCAGCACCTCCTGTGCGTCTCGAGCGCTGCCGACACCACGCGGCGTTTGACCGACGCACCTGGGCAGTCTCTACGCCGCCAGCTGTCTGATAGTTCATCTCAAGGAAAAGTAATGTTTACTTCTCCCAGAATTGCAGTATCATTCTTGACCCACCAACCAAACATCAATTTGGAACAATTGCTCAAGATTGACTTCACTAGGCCTTAATTCCAGTGCCGATCTGCGTTGCCAGCCCGCGTCTGCGATTTGCGTATTGAGTGGCTTGGCCGGATCTGTCAGGTGACAATATATGAAGAATCATTTAGGCCGACCCAGTGGCCCCATCATTAGGGTGTGTACAATTCATTCCTCATAAGCACCACCGATCGCGCCTGCGTCGCCCAAGTGCGCGAGAAAGAGTCGGGCGTCAGACTCGTCCTTCTCGTCCCGCTCGGTAATCCGAAACCACATATTCTCGTGCACGTAGAAGCCTACGACCAGCTCATCGAAAGGGTGGGCTATGTTGACTGGCTGGAGGACAAAGCGGAGGAGGATCTGTCGGGGCCATGTCAGAGGGTACTGGATCGTCGGGTACAAATATAGGAGGAGGGTGGGCTCACCTCGAGCACCGCCTTGTTCAACTCCATGGTCGCTACTCCTCTGCCCAGACAGCCGAACCGTCCGTAGCCAAAAACCAGTGCAACGGTATCGTTCATCCGATCGACCCTTGCCTTCTCGGCGGGCGAACTGTCTGCATGCAACCATCTCTCGGGCCTGTACACCTCGACGTCGATGCCATAGATCTCCGTGGTCCGCTGCATGCCCCACGGGTTCTGCGCAACCCACGTCCCAGCAGGCGCAAACCTGCCGTCAATGATGGCACCTCCGGGCGGCACCTGCTTGGCCAGCAGACCCGTGACGGGCGGGTAGATGCGCAGGCTCTCCTTGATGCACGCCTGGAGATACGGCAGCTGGCGCGCTTCCGAGTCCCTGATCAGTGGCCGCGAGATCTTGCCGTCTCTGATGGCCGCGCGAGCCTCGGACAGCACGCGCGACTGCACGAGTGGATTGGTGCTGACGTAGTGAAGCGTCATGCGCAGCGCCGACGCGGTGCTGTCCGAGCCGGCGGTGATCTGCGTCAGCGTCTCGGACTCGAGCTCGTCCTGCGTCAGTCCCCGTTCGATAAAGCTGCCCAGCATGTCGCGGCGCTTGACGGGCTTGTCGGCGAAGCGCTCCGCTACCCTCTCGCGAGCAAAGCCCATCACTCTTCCCAGCCCACGCTTGTCTGTCGAACTGGGCATCAAAGCCTGGATGAACGGTAGGCGCAGGATCTTGGTCAGCTCTGTGTATGCGCCGAAGACGAGGATTGCTGGAAGGAACTCCTTTAGGTTTGCAATGTAGCCGAATGGGTCCGCGTTAGCTTCTAGGAAGCCGAATTCGTGGCCAAATGCAAGCTGTGAGATCACGTCGAGAGTGAAATATGTGCACACCGACGAGAGCTCGACAGGTTTGTAGGCTGATTCTGACGAGATGTACGAAGTCTTGAGTAGAGAAATGAGGCTGTGTAGCTTTTGGTCAATGTCATCCTCTATGCAGGTGTTGTCGCGACCCGAGTACTATCGAGGACGTAAGCAAGAGGATAGTCATAGCATTCACAAGAAGACGTACTCCTGGCGCCATTCGTTTTCTTAGGTCAGCGTGAATACCTTCGTCTGTGATAGAGGTGATATTGTCTTGCTTAGGGTGGAGTCGCAATGCCGTGTACCATTCACTCCGAACCCAGTCACCTCTGACAGCGTTCATCTTCTTGTAGAGTTCTGGGTCGCTTGTGACCAGCATGTGTGGTGCAACACGAGCAGTAGGGCCTTTTTGCAGAAGTCAGCAGTGAAATTCCTACCAGAAGGGTACATGATCGTGTATGCCTGCTGCTTGTGTGTAACTGGCACGATGGCCCGTAGTCGCAAATCGAGTTCGAGTTGCACAAGACATACACAAGGACAGTAGGCAATCGCAGCGAGACATGTGGACAACATACCATACTTGTCGTTCGCTTCTGTGAAATACAGATTCATCTTACCAGAGCTATGCACACGAAGAAGCCACAGTCTCGTCCATCCTGCTGTCCAATGGCCTCCAAAGGCCTTGAGACTGTAGAATCGTCGTGCTTTGCGATAGACGTTATAGGCAATGCCCGCCACAAGCACCAACAGCAGCGTGGCCAAAGCCATGCTAAGTAGCACTCTCTGTATGCGATACCAGAGGTTAAATGATTCTGATATAGAGTTAAGTTGAGAGCTATTGGGTTGGTACAGCGGTGTGCATCGGAGAGAGCAAGTAAAGGGTCGAAGCTGTAACCTTCGTCGTTTCTCTATAAGCTCACAGGCTGCAGTTCGGCTAATCCAGTGGGGGAGCCCCTATATATTACCTAGAGAACGAATAGTTGAACGGCAGAATTCAAACCGGGTACCCATGTAGGTACCTTTTCCTCTTTCCTAATCGGAACCTAAATGTCACCACACGATGTTAGCTGCTGCAAGGCCACCTAAATTAGTATAGGTGAGTAAACTTTGTGGTGGGAAAGAACGAACGGCACGGCTGGTGTGTACATAAACAAATCCGCCACAGATTTTGGCTGGGCAGATTTCTCCAACAACATCAATCTTACGCCGTTGGCTGGCCCAACCATTCCACTTACTTCATCCAACCCACTTACTTCAACTTGCCGCATTTAGCTTATGTGCCCCTAGCAATCGCACTAGCAACCACGTCGTTGGCTGGACGCAACATCTATCATTATACGGTAACCTCTCTGAGTCCCCTTGGACTTAAGAATGGATTATTTCGCAGATCAGCCGCGCTTGGCCGCCGGTCGGGTTCTCTATGAGAAAGCCAAACTATTAATATATAAATCCATGATAACGTCATAAAACTTTTGCACAAGACGAACAGGGGAACTGGCAATTGATAGCTCACAACATGAAGCACTGGCGGAAGAAATCCACCGCGTGCGTATCTAGTTTCTCGGCCACATCCTGTGGCACGAAGAGCTCCCAAGCCGAACCGGACCCAGTGCCCTCTTTCTCTTCAAGCTGTGCCCTAATCCGGCGGGCCGAAGTGTCCGTCATAAAATCTCCCGACAATGCCTCCGCTGCCACGATGCCGAGCAGCCAGACGTCGACTTTCGGCAGGTTGCTTGGGGGCGGGCTGTCGGGAATTAGTTCCGGCACCATCAGCACACCCGGGGGCAGTGCGGCGTAGCCGGCCACCGTCAGGTCGATAATGGGCGGCGTGATCTTAGCTATCATGTCGGCTGTGAGCAGGATGTGGGCCGAGGAGAGAAAGGTGGTGGTAAAACCTCGTTTCTGCAGCGCTGCGATGCCTGTTGCCACTCGGCCGAGGTAGATCCCCCCCAGGATTTCGGGGTCCATCGCGCCATATGTTTCTATGTGTTCCTCCAAAGTCCCATAACCTTCCCACTCCCAGAGGAGGCACAGTCCCTCGCCCTTCTGCTGGAAGCCCAAGAAGGTGACAATGCATGGGTGTGGCTCTATGGGCGCCGTGTGTTGCTGCAGGTGCTCATTGAGGTGTGAGATAAGGGTCTGTGCTGTTTGGGGATCGCGACCCTCCTCGATAACCTCTGCCGTAAGAAGTTTGAAGGTCTGCAGATTGAGTCCAGTACAAATGGGACCATATCGCCCGTCTCAAACCTTTACGTTGTCCAGATTCCATTCAAAGTCGATAGAAGTGGTGAGGTCTATGTTGGAGGGCATCTTGAGCGAAGTCTTGAGTTTGGCTTACTCGATAAATTTGAGTTGCCTACTTGGTACACTGGAACAGTTTTAGGCTTAAAAACCAAAGAAGATGTATGTTTACAGGTTGAAAGATGGGGGGAGATTTGTGCATTGATGAGGTGATGACTGGTAGGCTTTACTAGGAAATCCCAAGTTTAATACGTTTATTGCTAGTTGGGTAGTTGGTATTAATGTGTACATATGGGTACTCAGACAATGCTGACAACTTTGTGACACGTTGCGATGCATTCTATTCCAGCCACGCCCCACTAAACCGTAGGCTTACAATCTATTACGGTACCAAGTAGACCATAAGACCCATTTTGTATAATAATTATAAGAGCTAGCAAACCGCCGGCGCTGCTCTAGCTAATCTCTTTTTCTTTTTTCTTTATGTAATAATAAGTTATTTTTATAAACCTATAGTCTGCTTAGTTATATTGTAATAATTTATTACACCTTTTACTTAGTTTTTTATTACTTTTTAAAAGAGCAATATAAACTGCTACGTCTTGCAATGACACAACTTTGCTCTTATACTACTAAGCCTTTGCTATATCTTTAACTAACTTCCTCCTTTAAGGCTTTCTACTTAACCTTTTTTTAATTATTACCTATGCTTTATATAACTAAAGACTCTTTAGCAATTTTTAATTATTTTAGTTTTTTTTTTAAAGGCAAAGCAGCAAAACTAAGTTAAAAGAAGTTTTATTCTATTCTTAAAGCTTTTAACTCTACTTTAACCTACTTTTAAAATATTATTTTTAAGCTTTAAGCAAAGGCCTTTTGCCTACCGCCTTTTTTTAACCCTCTTAAACTTATTATTATTTTTATTTCTTTTTTTTTAATAAACTATAGCTTTATAGCTTTATTATGCATATATAATATTCTCCTTTGCTTTTAATAGCAGAGAAAAAAACCATAGCTTTTGCTAAAAAGAATATATAAACTAAAAATCTTTTTTTTAACTTACTTTAGCCCTTAATTAGCTAGCTTACTCCTAGCTTATTAAGCGCATTTTTTATAAAGCTTTTTATTTTTATAGTAATGCTTTTACTAAAGTTTACTTTAATATTAATTATATTGCTTTTAACTTAAAGGCTAAAAGCTAGCTGTATAAATAGCGAAACGTTGGTAATATGCTAGCGTACTTAAATCTTATTTATATTATTAAACATATTATCTTTGTAGCTTGCTGCGATTTTAAAAGTTTTTTATAATGTAAGCAATTTTATGCTAACTTTATTAACTGCTTTATTTACTTAGCTAATATATATGCTTATTTTAATATTTTTTATATTAAAGCTCTTTGCTAAAAGATTGCGTTATTTTTATAATTTGTTGTTGTTTTAATTATTAACTATTTAGCTGCTAAAGATTTTATAAAATAAGCAGGCTTTTTTTTATAAACTTTTTAATAATATTGCTAATTAAGCTTTCTGCTTATTAATTAATATATGCCTTTTTATTTTTGCTATGCTGTTAACTTACTTTGCTAATGCTAAAAAACTAATATACTTTAATATAGTTTTTGCTAGTAACCTAATTAAAGTTTTTATAAAAAAATGTTGCTAGCGCTAAAAAAAAAAACCTTTGCTATTATTATAGCAAGCTAGGTTACTTTATCTAATAATGTCTAGCTAACTAAAACTCTAGCTTTGAAATGCTTGCTAACCGCTAAGGAAATGCTTAACTTTTAATTATAATTGCAATTTAAAAGTAGCTAAGCTTTTCTTTTTATTTTAACAATATTTAACTTTTTTAAACTTTATAAAACTAAATACATTATTTTTATTTAATACCTTTATATTATAGCTTAATATTACTTTACTATTAATTTAGTCTTTTTTAAACTTTAAATACTTTTTTATTAAGTTTATTAACGCTGCCTTTGCGCAAAAACACTTTATTTTTTATTATTATCTTACTTAGCAGAAACTTTATAGCTTATAAATAGCTTTATAATAAAATTTATTATTAAATATTGCCTTATTTGCCATAGCGTTGCTAATAATTTTATACTTTTCCCCCTTTATATTTAGCTTTTATTAAGCTTTAATATTATCTTAGGCTTGCTTTAGCTTTGCTAGTTTAACCTTTAAGTTAACTAGTTTACTAGCATTATAACAATTAAAGGCTAAACTTATACTAAATCCTTACTCTTACGTTAATATTAACCTTTTTTTCTGCTACCTATAAATTTACCTTATATTTTTAACGCTGCTAAAGCAGCGGCAAAAACCTAGCCTAGCACTACTACTAAGTTATTAGTTTGCGTTTTTAGCACATAAAACTTTTTTACGTTTTATAAGCAACTAGGTATTTACTTTTAAATAATATCTTTTGCTAAGCTTAAGTTTATTTTAAATATTATTTTTAAAAATATATTTAATAATAACTACTTTTTTAATTAAGTTATACTTAAAAATTTCTTCTTAGTCTTGCATTAAATTATAAGTTTAAATTTTACCCTTAACACTAGTTTGCTACCCTTTTGCCTATGCAAATTTTATACTTAAATAGCAAACCAACTATAGCTTTACTATATATCTAAGAAGGATATTTAAAAAATACTTAAATAATAAGCTTAATTTATTGCTGGCAGTTATTTAAAACTTATTGCCTAGCTATTTAAAAACCCTTTACTATGCTTTTCTCCCTTTAGCCGCTGTAAAACTTCTGCTTTATAAAAGGTTTGATTAGAAAATTAAGCTTTTTATTAGCGCTTTGCCCCTTAGTTATTACCTATACCTTATATTCCCTAAAAAGCTCCTTATAGTTTACAAGTACTTTAATAAATACCTTAGCAAAAGTTTTATCTAACTTAGCTAGTTACTAGCCGCTGCACTTATACTATTATCTTAAAAGCTTAACAGCAGCGTATAAGTTTATATAAACTATAAAAGCTTAAATAATATTATAATTAAAAACTATTATTTTATTCTTTTTATTTAAAAAACCTTAAATACTTTATGCAAAGCAAAGTTTTATATTAAGCTAAATATTACTATGGCGTTTAATTGCCTGTAAATCGCTCCTAAAAACAAATAGAAAATAATGTTTATTACTAGGTTTAGCTTCTTTAAGTGGTAGGTTGCAAACCTTAACATAATTAGCGCGCTTAGCTTTTTTTAGCACTATATTAACTATATACTCTTTAATATTTTAAATAAATATATTATAATATACTTTAATAATATGCTTATTTATAGCAATTTGCAAATAGAGCATAAGTAATATATTTATAATATAATAGCAAGATTTGCGTAGGCAAGCTTTATTATTAATATTAGGAAATATAAGTTTAAAGTTACATTTATAAAATACTTAAGTTTTATTATTATTATAAAAAGCATTTAAATAAACCTTAAAAAAATAGTAGTAATTTATTAATAAATGCCTTTAACTACTTTTAAAAACCTCTAGCGCTTTTTAAACTTTGTGGATTTTTATTGCTGCTTTATTAAAGGCTTTTTAGCACTTGCTTGCTCTTTTACTAAAATAATAAGCTTAGCAAAGTAGCTTAGCGCTTTTTTACTAAAGGCTAAAGCAATCTTTTATAAGCTTTATTAAGTTTTTGTTTAAAAAACTTTTTTTATTTATTATAACTTTGCAAAGCAGATAGTAGTAAAGGCAAATGCCTTTAACTAAGCATTGAGAAAAGTATTTTTCTAATATAATTTAATAAGAATTTTATAGCTTATTGCCTTTTTTTTTTTAGCAAAGTATATATTAGTAAAATATAACTATAAAATTTATAATAAAAAACTCTTTGCTATTATAAAAGCTTTTAAAAAATAGCAGCTAAAGTTTTAAAGCGCTAAAAAGCTAATTAAAGTATAAATAAATTATAAAAACCTATAATACTTTATTATTATAAAGCTTTTAAACCAACGTTAGGTTTGCTAGTTTAAGTTTTTTAGCGATTTTTAGTTTTAAATCTATTATTGCTTAGGCTTTAAAGCCATTATGCTAAATGCACTTTCTTAGTTTACTATTAATTAACTAGCAAATTATACTAATAGCTTTAACAATTACATTGCTAACTATTAATATATACTTTTACTTTTAAGCTAATAATCTCTAGCTTATCTTTATAATCTTAATACTTTTAAACTTATAAATATCCTTATTAAAAAAGCCTATGCTACTTTAAACTTTTGCTAAAATATCTTATAATATCTTTAAAACAACTTTTGCTGCTATTTTTCTTTAGCTTTACATTAGGGCATATGCTTTGCTAAGGCTAATTATTAGGCGATCAACGGCTAAATCTACATTTATAAACATTTTTTTATTTTGCTAAAACCTGCCCTTGGCCTCTAGATACTTTATTAAATCTATAACTCTCGCTCTAAAGGCTACCTAAGCTGTATTAAAACCTATAACTTACTTTAACAGTCTTACTACTAGTTAAATATATCCTAAGACGCTAGCGTTTTTGTTTAAGGCTGCTACCTTTGCAAGTCTACCAAAAATCCTTGCAATGCCTTAGCTAGCCTTTTAAACCCCCTGCCTATATTTTTTTAGCCTTAGCAAAATATATTTATAAATTATAAGCGAGGCGGCCACTCGCCAGGGGTCCCTGTCGAGGGCTACGTAGTTGCCCTCGAATACGACG
>JALRMF010000617.1:0-19830 GCA_026120015.1 Dendrostoma leiphaemia
GCAATTATAAAATATTAAAGAAAATTATTAATAATAAAGATAAGCTTTTTGCTTTAAACTTTTAAAAATCTTTTATAAGATAACTTAGCAGCAAATATAAGCTTAGCATAGCTTATTATTTAAAAATAGATAAATAAACAAAATAGATTAATTAAATCTTAAAACAATATCTTTAATTTTACTTTAACTATTAGTAGAATAACTAAGTTAAACTTTTACTATTAGCATAATTTGCATATAATAATATATATACATTTATAATAAAATAATCTCTTTTTTATGCTAACTATAAATTTAAACCCAAAGCATATTATAAATAGATTAATGAAAAAGAAACATTAGCAGCAAAGAAAAAAGCAAAAGATATTAAGAATATCTAGCATGCTATTTAGCAACAGCTTTTTTTCATATAAGAATAAATAACTAAGTATGCTAATTAGAAAAGGATTAAGGGACTAATTCTTAAGGAGAGAGATAAAGTCTATCTTTTTTGCAAAGATTTTAAAATACAATGCCTTAGCAATAAACTTAATTATAAAAAAATTAAACCTTTTAAAATTCTATAGAAACTTTTAGATATTAACTATAAACTTTTATTATTAAATATTATGCACTTGCATATATATGTTTTTTATATTACACTATTAAAACTAACACTATAAAATGCTTAACTTAAAACATAGATTAAAGCAAACGATGAGTATAGTATAGAAGAATATAAAGTTGAACGAATCCTTAACTCTTAAACATAGGATGGAACATAGGAATACCTTATTAAATGGAAAAATTATAATTACGTAGAAAATATATGAAAACTAATTAAAAACTTGGAAAATTGCAAATAGTTGCTTGACTAATACTAATAAATAAACAACCAGATAATGTAATAATTAAAACCTACTATTAGAACTATTAATGGACTTATTAGCCATAACTCTTAGAAAACCTAACTAATTTAGCACCTTTTTATTTGCAGCTATTAAATTCTAATTAAACCTATTGAAAGATGGATTTTCTGCTACTATAGCAGACTCTTTAGAAATCACCTTCTAAATAACCTTAAAAGCAGCGCAACAACGCTTCACTTTTAACTTTTCTACTTTTATATAATTTAATTTTTTTATATAAGTAATGTTATAACAAAAGGCGTGCTTTATCTTTTTTAATTATATTTTTCTCTGCTTTTGCAAACAAAGAAGTTTCTTTTTCTAACGCTTAATCTTATTTTTTAGCGTTTAATGTTAAGCAGCAATGTTATTTAACTTTATAAAAGTAGAATTAAAAACATTGCATTTTAATTAACTATAGCAAATATATTCTAAGCAATGTAAAAAATCTAAAGCAGATACTTGGCAGAAATCTAAACTGCGACCTTTGCAAAAGAAATAAGTAGGCATTTTAATAAAACTCTTTAAAATCTTTGCAATAAGGAAATCTTGCTCTTTTATACTTTTAAAAATAGAAGAAGAATTGCAACGGCAACGTTTATTAGCTTTATCTAATATAATGGATTAGAAAGGCGTAAACTAAAGGCATATAATAAAGAAAGAAATAAGGAAACTTATTAAAGATTTTTAGAGATAAAGATTATAAAGAGGGAGATAATATTATAACTTATTTAATATATAGGTTATAAAATAGGCTAGTATGCTAGGGAATAAGTAATAAAGTCTAATACTTTGCTTAAGATATCTCTTATGTAAGGCGCATAAATAAATATAAATAATATAAGGCATATAACCCTATAATATAACTAAGGTTAGATTATGCTTATATAAAATTAGCATATAGGCAATATAGGCAAAAGACTGCTTATGCTGCCTAATTATATAAGCAAACCACTAGGACTAAAGAGCTAAATATATCTTTAGATATATTTCTTATTATTAGATAAATTTAGTAAATAGCTCTTTAGTTATTAATCTAAGTATTCACCTTTAAATAGCTTTACCGCTAGTAATTATTTGCTAGATATAAAATAATAGTATCTTTGTTACTATGATTAATATACTCTTCTAATCATCTTTGCTAACATAAACCCTTTAGCACTTTAGGAACCTATAAAACCCAGCAGTGATTATTACATTAGCGCAAGAGATCTTTAAATAAAAAGAAAATGTTACTTTATTTTTATATATATATTTTGCGTTAATAAAAGTTTAATAATCTAAAATTATTTATAGAAATATTTCCTTAATAGCTTTTTTTGTTTTAGTAAAGATTTCCTATTATTCTAAGTCGCTGTAAAGGCTGTTAAAGTTTAAGGTGCCATTTAGATAATAAGCTCTACGTTAGATATTAATGCCTACGTTTGGTTGTAGCGCTGGATTAAGCTTAGTAGCTGTTAAAAGGCTAGCTTTGAAAGTGTTAGCGTTATAATAGCTAATATTTATTAACTTAGTGTTAATATCCCTAATATATATTATTATCTTACTATATTTAATATTAATTATTATAATTTGTTTAATTAGCTGCTTATAAAGCATAATAAAGGTTGCTTAGTTTTTATTAACTTTAGTTTCTAAAGCAATTTAACTAGCCGTTTATTTATTAAACTAATTAGCAAAGTAATCTGCTATCTTTCTTAGTTTTGCATTAGTATTCTTAATGCTCTTTTGCTTTATAGAGAAGGAGCCTAGAAGATTCTTGCCTATAAAGCTTCTTTGCAATTATACTAAAGCTCCTCTAGATTTGCTACCCTTTTAGCTAAGTAAACAGGCTAAATCGCCACTGCCTAGGCCGCTTCCCAAGCCGCTTCCTAAGCTAGCAAATAAGTTTTTTAAGAAATAACCTTAAAACCCCTTTAAAACTTAAAAAGGGTCGCCTAGTAGCTTAAGAGATTTAATAAAGTTTATTATAATAGTTGATAAATAAGGAGAATAGTAGGAAAAATGGGAGGATATTATTTTTGCATTTATTTTGCAATTATTAGTTTATTTGCGTATGCTTTTTATAAATTTAAAAGTTTTCTAATAAAAATAATTATTTTTATATATTTACAATAGTTAGCCCTTTATTTTACTTTAAACCTTATAATAAATAAGGTTAGTAAAGTAGTAAAAAGGGTAATTAATTAAAAGAAAAGAAATAAATCTATCTAGCGTATAACGCGGTCTTTATAGGCGGTATTTACTGACGTGAATGCCCGCTAGTCCCAATATGGAAATCGGTTCCCCGTGGGCTTGGCCCTCCGAACCGCCGCGGACCGGATCAGACCGGATACACAAATGCACTGCAGGGTATGGCAGAAATGATACCTGACGAGAAAGGCCTCAGTGTACTAAGGGGTGGAGTTGTTTTCGTTTGTTTTGTGAGTAATAATTTGTACAGTCTTGCCTTGAATTACCCCGCCTTTATATGCAAATCCGGATATAAAGAAGTCCTGGAGCAAAAGAATCAAGAATCGAGAGAGGATTCTGCAATCTCTCACAGACATAACCAGGCAATTCGCAGCAGCACATGAGATGCTTCAAACCCATCGCGGAGTCACAGTACTTCGCTCACTTGTGGCAAAGTTTTGGTCTACACTTTTCGAGGCTGTCACAAAACTGATCGGAATGTTATTACGGAGCCAACCTAGTGGCAGCAAGGCTTCCAACAATTTCCTGAAGAGGACCTTCAACAAGGTCATCAGCAACATTCCGGCAAATGAATCGGACGCCATAGATGGTATCCTTCAAGAGATTAATCGGGCTAACAGACGTTCTAACCTACGGAGCAATGCTGGATAACACTCGATCGCAAAAGACATATGAGAACACAGTCCAGATTCAGGAGCAAGTGCGAGGGACGGGTCAGATGACATATTCTTTGTTTCGAACCCAAGATCAACGAATCCAGGAAATGTTTGAGAGCCAAGACCAGAAGATGGGGGCGGCGGCAACCAGGATGGCAAAGGAGGTGGCGGGTATCAAGTCGCTGATAGCCCAGCACAACACGATACTAGTCGACCAGATACGCCTACGAGAGCCAGAGCTGTTCCATAATTTCTTCTCTTCGCTCATCCAAGAAGACTCCTACAAGAGGGGCAGATTGCGTACGTACACCACCACCGTTTCGCATCGCAGAGTACCTGACTTTTCTTCTTCCTTCTTTGTGATACAGGTTCCGAGGATTTGTACTTCGCGTACAAAAGCGACAAAAGGCATCCGATCATCGCCATAGACGGTCTGATCCGACTGCTCAAAGTTCCCGAGCTGTCCCCACAGAAAGGCCGTGAAGATATCGTACGGCAAGGCTTCCAAATGGACGCCGAAGATCTTGGCCACGGTCGCTGGCTGCTCACCTTGAAGCCCTTCGAAGATTGGTTGCGGGATTGCGAGTCTGGCATGCTTGTCGTAGATGGGCACTGCCAAGATATCTGCACAGGAAGTCGTTTGTCGCCTGTATCAGTATTTTGTGCATCGTTGGCAGCAGTTCTTACTCAGAATGCCTCCACCGTTGTGTTGCAGTATTTCTGCGGCCAGCACAATCGCCTTGCAGATGAGCTGAGCGGACCTCAAGGACTCATCAGAAGCATGGTCATCCAACTCCTGCTCTCTGTACCTCAAGATGCCGCCTTCGACCTATCCTGGATTACACCAGATAAATTGGATAAGATCACTGGGCTGGACCTGTCCTCTCTGTGTGAGGTATTCACCGAGCTTGTGGAGCAGCTGGAAGTAGATAGGGTCGGAACCATGTTCTGCATCGTCGACAACATCTGTGATTTCGAAACCGTCATGGGAGATTGGTCTTCTCAGCTGAGGGTTGTGTTTCATGCGCTTCAAGCATTAGTTAAAAGCCCGCGAGTCAGACCAAACTTCAAGATGCTCTTGACCAGCGTGAGCACCAGCACTATCATATCTCGCCTCGTCCAGCCATCCGAGTACCTATCGCTGGTTGGCGGCTACGGTCTCGACCTCGGTGAGAGCGCTTATGAGGCAATATCGGGAGGAACGGGGTCACAAGAGAGCGCGAGGCGGCAAAGCCTCTCTTACAGCTAAAGGGTTCCAAGGTTGATCGTCACCTCAGCCTAGGCCTTAGGGATAGCCGACATCAGTACATCAGCCAGCTAGGATTACGAAACCGCATACCTAGGTATTTTCTAAAGTACATCATAGCGCGCCTATGTAGAAATGTTAGGCTAGGATGAACAACAGTCCATCGAAAGAGCGAATTTCGATGACGAGCAAGTATGTAGGTGCCTACACGAGTGCATTCCTAGACAGGCAGCGACAGCGGCTCAAAACAACAAACTTTGATGCAGCCAACGTTGGATTGTGCAGATATGGGTGGACCCCGGAAAATTGCAGGTGCCGAGTCAAGCTGTAGCATGGAGGACGTCGTTTTCTCCTTGCTTTCTTCCCGCTCCCGTCTTGCACAGATCTCAAGCCCGGATCATCCATTCTTGCGCGTCAAGATGCTGAGAATGTATCGATTCATCAAGACAAGACGACGAAACGAGCTTCTGCTTCTGCTCCTGCTTGTGCCGTGCATCGCCGCCCGGTGCGCGGCTTGACAACAAAATGCAGGAATCGCGGATCCCGGTATGCTCAAATCGACGGCCACGATTGTGTGATAGACGGATGAAATGGCAATTGGTGGCATCTTTTTGGTCTGGGGAAAATAGCCCACCAGGATGCAGGGGCGAGATGGCGTCATTTATTTGCGGTGATGGGAATGCTCGGGGATGTTGCTCTAATGGACACGATAACGTCGTATTGCCCCGTAGTGGGCCAGAACGCGATTCGGCTGCGGAAACGCCAGATCTGACATTGTACGGCAGACCGCGTACGTGCCGATCATTACCGGTAGTTTAAAAACAGCATGAGACCCTCATACCATCAAGTCCTGGCATCTCGGAATGTGATCCGAGAAGAAACAACCCCTCCCCCTTTTACTTTGTATCTCTCCCTCAGCTGCTCTCGTCTGTGATATTATCTTGACTCAGACGGGTATTTCTTGCCCAGTGCCGTCGTCGTCATGGCTCTTAAGCGACTGCTTCTCGGCTGGAGTCTCTTCACACTTCTTCATGTCGTCGCTGGCAAAGGACCCTTTCTGACTCAGATCGACAATCAGACTTGGGTCTTTGGCAATGACCTCTGGAACGTTACCGAAGGCCCAAACTACGCGACAAAACTCTACTCCTCGATCCTTCCAGGGCAAGATCTCGTGGGCTCAGCGTGGGGACACTACTCCGATGTCGGTGAGTAGAAGACTTCGATATCTGCTTCTCAATACTTAGGTACTCAGCTAATATTCGTGAAGATGGTGCAACTCTCCTGGAGTGGACATCTGCCTCCATCGTTGCTCGTGGTGCCGATTACATCGACATTGCCCTGGAGTCATCAGAAGTTGATCTTCATTGGGTGATATTTGATGATCTTCAGGGTGCATATCAATACATGGTGAACAAAGACACGCCCTGGTTGGAAATCATCCGGACACTATGGCGCCTGAACCCCGACATCTTTCTGAACGGTCGTACGAACATCAAGGACGACATCTTGCCCCCCTTTGACTTGTACGCCAACGCGACCGAGGTACAGGATGAGACGTTTGAATTGGCCAACGGGACGTACATTACGAAGTATGACTGGTCCAACTTTGTGCGCTTCAGGGACTTCTACGGCGTCTACGGTCCGGATGTTGTTGGCTCATGGTGGATTCATCCTTCCACTGAGTACTTCACAGGAAATCAACTCAGCCAAACTCTGACAGTGAGTATCCATCCCTGCTTGGATCCGGATGAATGAGCCCGATATGCTAATGCGTACCCAGGTTCACCGAGAGTCGGAAACGGGAGACTCCGTACAACTGAACGTGTTCCAAGACACATCCCACTTTCGCGTTGGCAATGACACTCTGGCTCCGCAAGGCAAGATCTGGGGACCCTGGCTGTGGTATCTGGTGAGTGAGAGCTTTTCGGAGCGGAGCATACTTCAATAGCAGAACTGACGAAAGACTGAATTAGAACAATGGCTCGAAAGAAGATGTTGAGCAACGCCGTCTTCAGGAGTTGGAGAACTTTCCATACACGTGGCTCAACAATACAGCATATCATTCCCGTGGAGAAATCACAGGTAGTCTCCGCCTCAGTGATGGACGCCCTGCAGCCGGTGCATCTGTCTTTCTTGGGGATACGGACACATCTATCCGTCCGCTTATTCAGGGAACGAACTACTATTACACCACTCAAGCTGCGGACGACGGCTCCTTCTCATTCTCCGACGTGCGGACGGGCGACTACGGCTTATATGCCTGGGCGGACGGCGGCGAGCTCGCAGATGTCTACACCAACGTGACATTGACACCAGTCACCGTGGAAGACGGCCAGGCGACCGCACTCGGTGAGCTGGACTGGCAGCTACCAGGCTACACTGAAATCTTCCGCGTCGGTGATTTCGACAAGAATGCTACTGAGTTCGTCAACGGAGGACTGCCTTACGCTTTTGCCGTCACGACGCTCAGTCCTGCAAACTTGACCTTCGTCGTTGGCGAGTCTAACGTCTCATCCGACTGGTACTACGCCATCTCTGCCTTGGGCACTTGGACTGTTCAATTTGAATTAGATTCCACGGACTTGCAGACGTACGGAGGCAACAGCACGGCGCTACTCAGCATCTCTCTGGCAGGATATTCGCAAAGTCAGGCGATGGACATTGATGTCAATGGTAATCTTCTGGGTTCGCTGAGTAGTGATGTTCTGACGAACGATCCCGGCTTGTATCGGTCGAGCAGGACCAGCGGCGAGTGGAGGTTTATCCAATATGAGATCGATCCGGCGCAGCTTGTGGCAGGGACGAACACCATTGGATTCACCATCACGAGGTACACAGAGTGGCGAGGGTTCATGTGGGACAGCATCTTCTTGGAATGGAAGACTTGAGCAGCCTGTCTACTTGCCTAGGAGACAATTTGTCAATGATGAGTCTTTTCGACAGGTCTAAGTCGCCCGTCCAGGGCTATCTCCAAAATAAAATTCCAGAACGGAGTTGAAGTCCCGAGGCACGTGGGAGCCCGGCCTCAAGCATACCTGGCCCCAAGCACTTTTTCCCAGCACGATGCCCGAATGTCTGAACATCAAAAGTACCCTGATGTTATGCTCAAGGAATTGACTGGAAGGTTACGGACCTCGGCAGGTCATTGGCTCATATAAAAAGGCCACCAACATCCAGATGGAATACCACGAGAGTCACGGCCCTCAGCCGGGTACGGCCAGCCTTATGCGGCGTATAGTATCGGGCTCCAAGGTCACCCTGGCCAGGCAGGGAAACACCGGGCTGCCCCGAACTTGCCGAGTGTCACAGCATACGGAGTACAGTGAATACACCCCTTAAGACATACATATCCACTTTTAACATATTTTTTAGTTAAGATTTAAATATTTATAAAACAAAGCTCCTTATATAGTACTAAGATATAAGATATAAAATATATTAATTTTAGGAAATATGTCTTATAAAGTATATATATAAAATATAATATTTTAGTGTAAAATAGCCCTTTTTAAGCTTTTTCTTCTATTTGATCTAGGCACCTAAGCAGGCTAGTCAGGGTTAGGATTTAGACCTAGTTTATGCACGGACTAGATTGTAGCTTTGCGCCTTTTTTAACTGGCTTGCGCACGGGCTACGTCTACCCTTCTAAGACATATTTCCTAGATAAAATATATTAAAGAAAATAGATATTTGTACTGTCATTTTTAGATATTTCACTGCAAAATCACTAGCGTAATAGCTGCACCTAATTAAAAGCCGCCTTTTAATAAAATCTAATAAGATAAGATTTTATACAAAACCTTATTACTTATTTAACCGCCTACTTATTTAATCTCTTTTTATATAATACTAAACTATGCGCATTATTAAAAGACTTTTTTAAGCATAAAAAATATTAATTAATTAAATTAGCACTAAAAATAACATTTAAGTTAATTTAATGTTAAATTGCTGCGTTGTAATAATAGCAGCCTTTTTAAATTATGCTTATTTAGATGCTAAAGACAAGGCGGCTTATAAGAGTTAAAACGCTAGCATTGTAGCAAATGACAGCCGCTAGCTAGCCTTAGCTAACTTACTAATATAGCTTAAATTTACATTAAAAGGATATAATATATATAAGAAGGTAAAGGCAAAGTTAAACTACTTTACTAAAGCTGTTAGTTATATTACTAAAAAAAAGAATAAAAATGTAATAGATTATAATTAAGTATAATTAACTAAAGTATGCTATGATAAATGCTGTATTTATAAAAAATAAATATTTATATTATTATTTTTAGATATTTTACTGCAAAATCACTAGCGCAATAGCTGCACCTAATTAAAAGCCGCTCTTTAATAAGATTTAATAAGATAAGGTTTTATATAAAACTCTATTATTTATTAATGTAATTAATCCCCTTTGCAACTTTATAACCTTTACTTAAAATCTCTTTCTGCATAACTTTTAACTATATACATTATTAAAAAACCTTTTTAGGCATAAAAATAATATTAATTAATTAAATTAGCACTAAGAATAATATTTATGTTTATTAAATCTTAAATTGCTGCGTTGCAGCAATGGCAGCTTTTTTAGATTATGCCTATTTAGATGTTAAAAACAAGGCGGCTTATAAAAGTTAAAACGCTAACATTATAGCAAATAACGGCTGCTAGCTAGCTTTAGCTAACTTACTAATATAGCTTAAATTTACATTAGAAGGATATAATATATATAATGTTGGTAGGGTCTCACTTAGTTGAATAGTGCACTATTGGTTATGCAGATGTATTTGTTTGTTGGTGGTTGTTGAATGAAAGGGAGGCTATTTACGTTGGGGAACAAGGCTATAGAAGGTGGCTTATGTCCCCTTTTGTTCCGCACTAGCTGTAGCTGGCTAGCGCTGGTCTATATTAGACTAATCCTTTAATTAAATAAACGTAGGCTTAGTCTTTTCTTCTAGCTATAAACTTATACTAGCAGTTTTTCTCTTTTGCTAGTTATATAATTATATACTTTCTTCTATTATTATATAGAAATATTTTAAATAAGCAATTGCTTGCTTAATAAAGTTAGCTATATATATATATTGTTGAATGGGCTTCCTTATATACGTACGTATCAAGTATAAACAAATAACATAATGGGGTGGAGACAAAATTGTATTTAGCTCTACCTTGTACGAAGGAAAAGAGACGAAGTCTCCTGCCTTGTACGAAGGATTTATATATGCGTTTTAGGCATATATAACACGCGTGTCTGGTTTTGGTCTGCCAGACCACTCTAGTAGTCGACACTAGCATCTCTACTAGCCCTCGTATAAAGCTGCAATGCCATTTATTCCAATATTGGCATTTTTTCTTTTGTAGCTTGTATGGTTGTATATATAAAAACTATAGAGAAAGGACTGTGGTTTTTATAAAAAAAACGCATTGTAGACTTTGTATTATTTTAATAGTTAAATGCTAGAAAAAGTAATCGTACCTATAAGGATTATTAAAGACCTTGCTTTCTAGTAACCACTCGTATATAATATATTACGTATAGTTAAGTCTTTTGCCTTTTAAGTAACTCTCTATATAAAAGAAATTACGTATAGCTTTTATTGCCTCTTAAGTTATAAATTTTCTCTTAATAAATCATAGGCACTTGCTTGTTAACGTTTGAAGTAATTTATACTTTTGGCTATATATAAGGTATAAAAGACCTTGTTTCTAACTTAGCCTTTAATCTTTTCTCTTTCTCTTTTTCCTTTATCAACAACCAACTTCTAACTATATATAGTCTTTTGTTCTTTTCTCTTTTATATATATTACCACTAACCTTTTAACTTGTATAAATATTTTGTATGCAAGCAAACAAATAAAAATTTGGTTACTATAGCAGCTTTTGCCCTTATTGCAAACATTTCAGCCTAGCTAATCTTTTGTATAACCTTTCTAGGTATAAACGCCGGCTGTTAAGCCTTTATTATGCATTTAGGCTTTAATGCCTAGTTTTATGCTAATGTTTTTGGCCTTTGCAAGAATGTATATAGCATATTATTGTTTTTTTTTATTATACGTTTGTAAACTAATAAAATATAAAACTAAGAGTTGGCCCTAGCTAACTTGCCTATAGCCAACGTATAAGTTAAGGTAAGCATTGATTAGAGATATATGTTTCTAGCTTTTGCTAAGATTATATAATAAAACTTATACTTTACTATATTATAAGTTTATCTTTTGTTTTTATTTCTATATAAAAAATTAATGTTATTTAGCATTGTTGCCAGCGTTGGCTATTATGTAAATATTAATTATAGTTATATGTGCAGAAACCTAAACTCCTTTGCTAATCTCTTTAGCAACTATGTGCGCATAGCAGGGTATTAGTACGGCGCTTGCGCTAACTATATTTAGCGCTTATACGTTATTTAATGCTAGGTAATGAGTTATATGGTAGAAATATTAAGGGTGTTTGGTGGTTGTTAATAAAAAGGGATTTTTTAGTAGCTTGTATAAAATAATATAGGTAGAAGAATAAGAACTTTTACTTTGTATAAAATATGTTTTGTTTAATTATAATTATTATTTCTCTCTATTTTATTAATTAATATATCTTTTAATTTATATAATAAATTAATTTATTAAGATTAAAATGTTAAGGGCAATATTAGGTTTACTTTTTATATACGCATTTGCTAGATTATCGCTGCCATTAATCTACTAGACCTCTAAAATCTCTCTTCTTTTGTATAACTTTTAAAGAGTTATAATATTAATTATTAATCGTTTTTTCTGTGTTATTCTAAGCTTAACTAGGCAGTTGTATATAAAGTAAGAGTTTATATAAATTACTAGTGGGATTTAGGGAAGGTTTAGCTGATTAGTAATCTTTCTTAGGGTTGTATATAGGGTAATTTCAATATTAAATTTATTTATTATTTTGTATAGCTTACTAGCTAATATGCTTCTAGTAATCCTTTTGCATTTGGAGGAATTTTAGTATATAATGTTTTTTTAAAGAGTTAAGTTGTATTCTATATAGTTTACCTTTTTACTAAGCATAATAATAAATTTTAGCTGGGAAGAGAGGTCTTGGTTATTGGTAAATAACCTATTAATAAAGACAAATAACTTTACATGGGATATATTAAGAGGAATATATCTTAAACCTCTTTGTATATTGTCTATTTGCTACTAGATCTTTTTGTTTAGAAATGTGATGTTTTCCTTCTTAGGTATGCAGACTTAAGCTATGACAAATAAGTTATATAAAGCCTTTAGCTATGAAATTAATAAAATATATGCTGTTTATGTGCGCTGAGAAATATATTGCTAGGCTACGTCTTTTGTATAATAGTTAATAAGCTAAAGATTATTAGCCTAGCTTTTTTATATAAAGATAACGTCTTTATTGTTTAATTTAATTTAGCTGCTATTAAACTCTAACGGATTATTATGCGATAGGGTTGCCTTAGGCTTTATGCAGTAGCCCTTTTTCTTTATCTCGTTTTTCTTACGGCGCAAAAAGCTTTTTGTACTAAAGCTAAACGTATTATTGGTTTATAAAGCAGTGATTTCAAATTTATGCAGATCGTTCTTAAATATTAATAAATATAAATTATACATTAAAATATCCATATTCAGATTCTTTATATAGTATATATAGTATGTCTTATACTAGTATAAATTAGATTCTGCTAGTTTGTATAAAGGCTTTTAGATCTAAAGAATAGTGCTTTTAAGATACTTGTCTTAGAGTTTCTTAGAAAGAGATGCTAGAATGACTTATGTAAGATTATTATAGCTTTATATATATGCTTAAGTGATATCCTGCATTTTTTTGTATATATTAAAGTCTTTTATTAATGTAGGGCCTAGTGCGAGGATAAGTTGCTGGCTTATCTGCTGAATTATTAGTGCTTAAGTTAAAACCCTGTCTTTTCTATTATCTTTGTACTTTTAGACAATTAGCCTGCTCTTTTTATATAGGCGTGTTGTTTTGCCTTTAATTTTTTATACTAGTTAAGTTTTAAAGATTTGTTTATTTTGGTAAACGTAGAGGTTGTATTAGATTATCTTAAAGATACTTTGTGCAATTAAGTCGTTAATCTTTATAACATTAGATTTCTTAAATAAAGCGCTTAAAGTTGTAATAATATTATTTTCCCTAAGCTTAATAGCTAACGCATAATTATCCTTCTCTTTTTATATAAGGTAAGTCTTTGTATAAATAGCTTTAAATAATTATTCCCTTTAATATATCTTTTAAGTAAGGTAAACTATTGCATAAGTTTTCTTTTATAGTCGCTCTTTGCAATAGACTATTAGAGGTTTTTGTATAGTAGAAGCGATCTTATTATCGCTATTGCCAATATTGTCTTCTAGGGGCAAATAGTATAGTTTTATGTGTGTATATTTAAACTTTGCCGGTTTATTAATTATATTAAGGATTATATTTTGTCTTTTGTGCGTCTGAATCTCGTACGGGTTTTGCTACCTTTGCTTTTTTTTCTATACCAGCATTTTGCTATAAAACGGTAGGTTTTAGACTATATATAGCTAAGGTTTATTCTTAGTGTTGATTATATAATTGATTTTTATTTAAGCATAGATTTTTTATAGTTTATTTATAGCCTTAGAGACTGCTTTTATATAAGTAACTTGGTTAGATAATAATAGCAAGTTATAATCAATTTATGGGTAGGCGTTGAAAACGAGTAGCGTTGATATAAGGCTATTTGGTCTAGCTATATTGTTTAAGGCTTTAAGAGTTATTTAAAGGATTATATGCTTATTAGTATTATGATTAATTTCTTTTTTAAAGATGTCGTATGCTTTTTTCAATAATACATAGGCTTTTTTTACTTTGCCAACTGCCTAATATGCCTTAATTGGTATTTCTTTGCATATATATTTTACGATTTATGCATATTTTTTAAACTCTTAAAACGTAAAATTTATTTTAGTGTTATGTATAATAATATTTGGAGGTTTAAAATATGTAAAGATTTAATATTTATATAAAATATCCTATACGCTTTATGCATTCTCTTTATCTAGGAATTCTTTAGCTTAATATAAAGTTAAAATGTTAATAATATAAAGAATATTGTTATTAGTAAAATGTATGATATCTATGAAAATTTTATAATTGAAATTATAGTTATCTTTTAGGGAGAACTTAAATCTTTATAATGATTATTTATGCGTTTAGCAATAATGGCAAAACTTTTAAATCTATTTTAAAGTTAAATAGTCTATATTGTGCATTTTAGCATCTTTTAGCAACTAGTATAACCTGTTTATATAGGCGTGATTAAATTGCCAATGCAGTTGTTGAAGTTTATGCTTTAAAAGGAATATAGCCAATTCTACCTTTGACAAATTAAAGAATAGATGTCCCTACTTTTGTATAATGGGAATAAAAACTTTATTATTTCTTTGTACAATAATATTTATTATATTATTAAAATATACACCTAGGCAATCTATATCTTTAAAAGATAGTAGAAACGAAGTGCTGGTATTTAGCATATAGTATATAACCTTTTCTAACAAGCTTCATTTTATTATAATGCTAATTATATAAAGGGAGTTTCTCTTTTTAAATTTAAATAAATAAGGTAATATTTCTTAAATGATCTTTGTGCATAGGTTTTTTTTTATATATGTAAAGGCTTAAGCTTTGCTAATAGTTAATAGCTTAGATGCTTTAATATTTTATAGTTTTCTTTAGTACTTGTGCAAGTATTAATTTTTTAAAATAAATAATATTAGTTTTAGTAGTTTATACGATGGATTATACATACTGAGCCCTATTGTGTAATAAATAAATGAAGTGGAAAGCAGATGGTTTATGGCCCTTTGCTCGTCTTTTTTAGATTTTGAATTATATGTACTTAGGTGGTTAGGTTTATTGCCTTTATAGTTTTAAATATAAGCAAGCATATTATCTTTTAATAATAGCTTAATGCTAGCATCTTTGCATAAGGTAAAATACTTTGTATAGAATCTTGCATGCTTCTTTAGCATATGGTTTATTAATTAATATTTTTTTTTCTTATATATAAAATATTTCTTATTTATGCAGTTAAAAGGTTTTTAACTAGAAAAGTTTTCTTATGCAGCAAATGCAAATTTGGGTTATGCCTTTTATTTTAGGTTAAGTAACTTTTAAAAGCCACTTTTAGTGTATATATAGTTTATTAGGTACTAAGAAATGTATGAATTAATCTTTGTTAAAAAAATTAATGGTTTTTTTTTAAATGCCAACTTAATAGCTGTATATATATTTAAAAATAGCCTTTTATATATAGGCTTTTGCTGAATAAGGGCTGTTTTAAGCTTTAATATACTATAGCATACTCTTTCTATTGCTATATAAAGCTAGATCTTGCCCTAATACCTAGCTTCTAGTGCTTATTATATAAGCTATATTTTATTCAGCAAAATCTCTAGCATATTTGTTAATGTTTTATTTAAGTTTTTTTTCTTTAGTTATACAAAGGTTAAGCTGCTCTAATTAGCCTAATATTAGCTATAGTTAATATAATAATTAAAGTAAATATTAATTATATAATAAATATTATATTAGATTTTATTAGGGCTAATGTAGTTAAAATAAAATTAAAGCATATGATTTAAGAGAATGTATAATCACACAGCATAGTATTTTTATTTGTTGATTTTAAGCTGCCTGCATATAGAGATGAAAATTCTTGCTTTATTGTATAAAATGTTGTATAGTTTCTTAGTATAGTTTAGGTTTTTTTGCCATACTTTTGCAAAAGCTTAGACTTAGCTTAGTAGATATATATTGTTTTATATGTGCCTTAGGGGTAGCAACTTAAAAGAATTATATCCCAAGTTTATAGAAGGAATTAAAAGAATTTGTATAAGAAAGCTATAGTTTTTATAAATAAACTATCGTTTTAATAGGATTATATTACTCTTTTTATCATATAAATAAGGTTTTTGGTTCTAATTCTTAAGAATTGTGCAGTCTCTCTAACGAGGCATCATATAAGCTATTCTTAAAAGTACTGCCTCTTTTGTTTATTTATGTTTTTTATACAAAGCTCTTTAATTATATAAGTCTCTTTAGTGCTCTTATTAGTTTTGCTGCTAAATTTAAAGGTTATATATCTATTTCCCTTTTAAACCTAATAGGTCTTTAGACTAATGGGAGGCTTATTATATAGGTTATTAAAAAGCGGAGCTTATAGGTATTGATTATATAAGAGTTTGTTATATAAGAGTTGTTAAAGCTTTAGTATTTATATAAGATTGTTAGGCAATAAAGTTATAACTAAGAGAATATACAAGCTAGCTATCTAGTATATTAGTCTATTTCTTAGGAAAAACATATCCTTAGAACCAAAAGGTATTTTAAAGTGTATGTTTAAAGGTTTATATACTTTATTTAAACTAATAGGTTATTCAGCCTGCAAAATCCTCTTTATATAATTATATAACCTTATTTAAAAATAAAAAACCTTTATATTTAGAGATAAGTTGGCTAATATATATATTAATTTCCTTTGGATTTATTAGCTGGGTAATATTAGGAATCTTATCTTAATAGCCGTATAAAGTGCTTATTTTCTATGCTGCTAAAAATATTAGGCTGTTCTCTGCCATTTTTTTATATAAAAGAAAGTCTTTATTATTGTTTTTAGGTTGTTTTTAGCGTTTTTAAGGTTGCTAACGCCCTTAGAGTTATTGTTTTTGCTTATTTTTAGGCTTATATACACCGGCAGCTATAGATAAGTTATCTGGATTTAAGACACTTATTATCAAGGCATAATTATACGCTGCATGCAATCTCTAGTTTATACAAAGGTTTTAAATAATCTTTTAGCCTTTGCTTTTTTATAAAAAGAGATTTATATACGCCTTTTATTATATAGTTTGCTAATAACTTATTTAGCTTAATAAATATAAAAGATAGAATTAAGCATAATAATATTATTATGCACTATTATATGCTTAAGAATATTTATTATTTTGTTACTTTTGCTAATCTATGCTTGCTAGCTGCAAACACTAATTAGTGTTAAATAGGCTTTTTTATATATATATATATTAAGTGTAAATAAATAATATAATAAAGTAGAGACGAAATTATATTTAGCTTTACCTTGTATGAAGAAAAAGAAATGAAGTCTCTTGCCTTGTATAGAGGATTTATATACGCATTTTAGGCATATGTAACACGCGTGCCTGGTTTTAGTCTGCTGGACCACCCTAGTGGTCGGCACTGGCATCTCTACCAGCCCTCGTACAAAGCTGCAATGCTATTTATTCCAACATATATGCTTCTTTTTCCTATCCTTTTTCCCTTTCTTCTTTCTATTACTTTAGTTTATAGCTCTCTCTATAAATCCTTTTATTTATATAGTTAGTTAGTTGTCGTTAATAAGCTATTTTAAAGCTTAATTAAGCAATGCTTTAGTTATAGCATTAGCTAGGTTGTTATTTTTATTAATTTATTTAATTTTTAAGATCTCTTGCTATTTATATAATTAACAAAGTGCTATTATATTAATTATTAAACGCTTCTTTTTTATTATACTAAGCTTAATAAGGCATTTATATAATAAATATAAATTTATATATATAATAAGAGAAATAGGTAAGAGACTAAGTTAGTTTGTAATTAGTTAGATTATTATTGTAATTGCTAGTTTAATATTAAAACTATTAATTATATTATAAATCTTTAACGCTAAAATGTTTTAAGTAACTCTTTTGCACTTAGTAAAGCTTTAGTAAATAAGGTTGCCTTAAATTGTAAATTGTAAATTAGTTATTTATATAAATAATCTTGTTTGCAAAAATAAATATAAATCTAATTTAAGAGCTTAAATTTTTATTGTTTGTAAATAAGCTGTTTATAAATATAAAGAGTTTAGCGGTTAAAAAGTTAAAAGGCATATATTATAAGCTTTATTAAAGATTGCTTGCTTGCTAGGCAAAGCGCTTATTTAACATAGTATACTTAGCTTTACTAAGGTTTAAAGTCTAAGCAGTAGCAAAGAGATTAAATATTGCCTTTAGCTAATAAATTAAAGCAATATAAGCACTTTAAGCTTTTTATTTTAAGTAGTGTTAAGCATAGTCTAAAGATTTAATATTAATAATAATAATCTTTATGCTTTAACTTTTTTATTGCAAAAAAAGGTTATTATTATTAAGTAATAATTTAGCGCTATTAAACTTAAAGGGTATCTTTGCTATTATTAGTATTTTAGGTTTTGCCTAAAACTTAGCCTTTTTTAGCTTTTTATCTTTAGCGGCTATAAAAGAAATTATTGCTAAGATTAGAGTATTATTTATTTATATGCTTATTAAATTAAATAATAATAATAGTTTCTTTATAATTAAAAGATATAGGTTATAGGTTAATATCTTTATGCCTAGCTTTTTTTAGTAGTAGCATTAATATATTGCAAACTAGTATACTTTTGCCTTAGTAATGCTATATAGTAGTTTGATTACCTAAATGATTGTTTTAGTAGAGTATTGATATTTTAGTTTATTTAAAATAATAGTTAAAATAATATAAAATAGTTTTATTTATAATTATAAGTAGGCTTGCATAATATTATAAAGTAAGAGTATTATTTTTTAGCTTAAAAATAAAAGTGCTAAGGTAAAAAGTAATTACTAGCTTATACGCTAAATTATAAGCAATTGCGTAAGGATAGCTTTTTTAGCTATATTATTACAGCTTTAGATAATAAGGCAAGACTTTTTATAAAGCTTAAAAGTTTTGCCTTTAATTTCCCAAACAATATAAAATTTAAATATGCAATAGCCGCTATGCTTAGCTTTATTATATTACTTAAAGTTAAAGATGCTTTAGCTAATAAGATTCTTTACCTTATATATATTAAACTCTTTAAACAAGGCTTTTAGCGCTGTAATAATGCTATTATTTTATAGTTTAATAGCTAGTTTATAATTACTTTTCTCTTTTTTTATAATATAAGCAGCAGTAGTAATATAAGCGGCAACCTTTTTTTTTAGTTTATTTTTAAAGTTTAATAATTATTTTTACTTATGTAGCTAAGGCAGCATAAGCGCCGTTTTTTTATTAGCAATAGCCTTAGCGTTATTGTTAATAGCTTTATTATTTTTATTTTAAAGAGAGGGAGAAAAATTAGGGTTTATGTAGTTTTAATAGTATAATTAAAGGAGGGTAGATTAAAAGATAATAGATTTATTAACTATATTTAAAATAATATTGTAATTGTTAATAGCTGTAATTTTATAAAGGCTTTGCTACTTTTTTTTCTTTTGCTATATATATACTTTGCTTTATAAGGAAAAAGATAGTATTGCGTTTATTATAAAATTGTTTTTAGTGTTAAAGGCATTACTTATTTAGCATTTAGCCAATGTTTTGCAAAAAGCTTTTATAACTTTTTAAATAGCTTTTGCCTGCTTAAGAGTTAAAAGCAATAAAAGAAAATTTATTGTAATTTAAGGGTAAGCGCTAAAGACTAAGAGTATAAGCATTAAATTGTTAGGTTTTGCTATATTATTAATAGCTTTAATAGCTATTTATAAAATAGTATTATTAAATATAATGTTAGCTAATTTAGCGTATAAAATTTTAAATGTTTAGCAAAAAGAGCTATAATATTTCTTTAGTTTATTTATTAATTAGTATGCTTTTATAAACATTTGTTTATATATAACCTTTATTAGCTTAGCTTTGTTTTTAAACTTTGTTAAGGCAAAGTTTATGTTAGCGTTGTATATAATAATATTTAGCGGGCTTTAATAAATATTAATTTAAAGTTAGCGTAGGGCTTTTTATATAACTTTGGCTAATATAGATAAAAGAAAATATATGCTTTAAAAGGCT
>JALRMF010000618.1:0-16417 GCA_026120015.1 Dendrostoma leiphaemia
TAAACTTTATAGTTACTATAAATTATAAGCTTTATATAAAGGATTTTTTTAGTGCTTAGCTTATTATTAGGTTAATTTTTTAAATTAAATATTTACTTAAAAGATAAAATGTTAATATTCTTATTAAGGCAGCATTAAATAAAGGTTTTATTAATTTTTAGCTTATTAATAGCTTTATAATATGCTAGCAGCTATGCTTTATTAAAGTTAGGGGATTTTATTACCTGCTTTTATAATTTAAGGGCATTGCTAGCTATTATATTAATAAGGTATTGGGCTTTTAAGGTAAAAAAGCAAAGAGATTTATAAAAACTTTTATATATTGTGTAATTCACTCTAGAGTTAATTGCTATAGCACCTAAATTTTTAAAACTATAGTTTTTGCTTATTTTAACTATATGCTTTAATTATTAGCGTAATAGCTTTTATTAATAGCAAGCCTTATAGTTTTGCAAAAGAAGTATAAGTTTTTTCTTTTATATTATCTTTTGCAAAGTTACTTTTTTAGATATATTTTAAAATAATTATAAAAACTTTAAAAAAGGCTTAGAGGTTAGTTTAGGTATAATTAGTTAGATTAGTTAGATAAGAAAAAGGTTATTTTTTATAGCAATTATAATCTTATTTTAAATCTCTTTATTAGCTTATTTAATAGGCGGAGATTCTACCTTTGATTTGTTTATAAAAGAGTTATTATTTAGCTAGATTATTAATAATAAAAGGTTTATTATTTAAATAACAGCTTTTAATTATATAAACTCTTTTTAAATAAACATTGCTAAAATTTTTGCAATATATTTTACGTTAACAAGGTTAGAGTTATTTATATTAAAAAGGCTAGTCTCTCTTACTTTAATTACAACTATTTAAGTAACTTTATTAGTTTTAGGAATTTATGCTTATATAATTTTGCTATAGTTTAAATTCTATATAAAAAGTTGCATTTTAATGCCTATCTTAGTATATTTAGCAGCATTTTAGCAATATGCCTTTTTAATATAAATTTATACTTTGCTGCTTATAATATATAAGAAACTTTTAATAAAAATAAAAGCTTAAGAAAAACTAAAAGCATTAGCTATAGCTTAATTTAATAATTTAAAGCCTTTATTAGCAAACGTAGGTAATAGATTAATTATTATATAAGTAGCTTGCATTATAAAAAGCTATAGATAATAGGGTAAGTTAGCTGTGTTATAAGCGGTTTTTGCCTTTGAAATAATATTAAAACTAGCCTTTTTAGCTTTGTTATTTATTTAAAGGAAATAAGAAATGCTTAGGATTAGGGTAATATTATGCTTTTTAGCCTATAAGGAAAGTTTAGAGTGCTAAAATAATTATATAGCTAGCTTAAATTCAGGGTTATTATTATAGCCTAAGCTTTAGACCTTTTTATTAAACTATTATTTAAAAAAGGTAATGAAATTTTAAATAGTTTTAAAGCTATAGTGCTTTTTAGTAAAAGATTACACCTAATATTAATTAGTAGCTATATTAACAAAGTATAGGCAATAGCGATAGTTTAGAAACTTTTTTTTTAAAGATAATAAGATTAAAACATATTAGTTAACTTAGTTATATATATTTAAAAGAGAGGAAAACGCTATAATAATTAGATAGGTGGTTTTTATAGCAACTTTTATAATAAAAGTCTTTTACCTTTATAATAGTAATATTTGCTATCTTTGCAACAGCTTAAATTACTTTATTGTTAGCATATATAAAGCACTTGTAAAATTGTGAATATTCTATTGTTAGAAGGATAATAGGGGCTGTTAAAAGGGCAGATAATAGTAGCTTTAGCAGAGCAATAAAAGGAAAGGTAATTATATCTCTTATCTACTCTATTATATATAGTTTTTTACTAGATTTAGCATTAACGACAGTATTTTTATATTTATTAAAAATATAATTAAAAGCTTTTAACTTACTATTAAAGATAAGGTTATATAATGTAACTAAAGAGTATTTGGCATTTTAAAATATTAAGGTAATTAGTATACTATTCTTTTTATAAGTAATAAAAAAAACCATTTCTTTTATTATAAAGGTTATTAGCCTTAATGCTATTTTTATCTTATACAAAATATTAAAAATATTTATTTTTATAAACTACTTTTAGTTATTAAAGATTATATTAGCAGCGCTAATATCCTTAATAATTAAGTCTCTTATAAGGTTTTCTCCTGCTATTAAAGCCTAGAGAACTTTTTTGCTATAATAATCTAATCTTATAGCAAAGGTAGCTAGCTTTTTAAATAAACTGCTGCTATTATTTCCAAATATATAAAGAAAAGCCTTAATATTTTTATTTTACTTTAAGTTATTAAACTTCTCTAACTTTTTAAACTTATTTTTTTTAAGACAAAGCCTTATATTATAATAATCTTTATACTTTTTGCAATATTTATTCTTATAAAAGATAATCCTTTTGTAGATTATATAATAAGCTATCTTTGCTAGTTATTGTTTAAAAAGGTTTAATAAAAGCCTTAAAATCTTAATTATTCTTAACAAAAGCATTGTTTTCTTTGTATACTAGTCTGCAGATTAATTAAAAGATTATAATAGCCTTTGCTATTTAGCCTTAAACGCTGCAAAGGCATTTATTTTCTAATTTATAATAATTACATTAACGTAGTTATACACCAAGCGACATAGGACACTAAGTAATATACTTTTCCACTTTACGCAACTTACCCACTTTAGCGCATTATCTCTTTATAACTACTTATAAAATTTACCCTAAAAGAAAGCTATATTATCCTTGCTATTAAAGCAGTTAGATTATCAAAAAAAATCAGCTAAAGATGCGCTACAGCGCTATATAACATCCCTTATGCTACTCTTAGCTATTATATAAGGGGCAAAGCATTACGCTTAATAATATACCTAAATAGCACTATGCTAACTAAGCTAAAAAAGAAAGCAATTATTAAATATATTTTAAATTAAGATATATAAAGGTTTTTACCTTAGATTGCTAATATAAAAGATATAGCTAATTATCTCCTTAAAGCACATAGCAAAAGGCGCGTTAGAACGCATTAGCTATATTGCTTTATTATACAACGCTCTAAGCTTAAAATATATATTAATTGCGCTTATAACTACTAAAGAGCTTGCTACAAAGATCTAAAGGTTTTAAGCAACTAGTTTTGCCTATATACAAACATAAAAGCTAAGTATAAAGTGCAAAATTGCAATATTTATAACTTTAACAAAACTAGCTTTATAATAGGCATAATTTAATCATTTATAATAATTATATACGCTAAATGCATTAAAAAACTAAAATTAATATAGCTTAGCAATTAAAAATAAGCAACAGCGATAATTTATATAAGCAGTAATAAATATACAATGCTGCTGTTTCTAGTAGTTTAAGGCAAAAACCATTTTGCTAACTAATATACTTAAGCTAAGTTTCTAAACAATTAAATTATTAAAACAGCTTTTAATAAATAAACCAATAATAAAACAAACATTAAATAGCTATAGCATTTTAATTAATTCTCTAAGCTATATACAATAAATGCATATTAGCTTCTTATCCTAAATAACTATAAAAGCTACATTAACGCAGAGTTTAAGATATATTACAAAAAAAATAAAATTATTCTACTTTATTTGCCTTTACATTTATCTTATCTAACATAGCCTTTAAATATAAGCTGTTTTAATACTCTAAAGTTAAGATATAGCAACTAAATTAATATGCTTATTAAGGCGCATATTTACTATATTATTAAAAATAAGTTTTTCTTAGCATTTAAACACGCTTACTTTAATATAATAACTAAAAATAATATTCTAAAAAGTTTTAAAAAGGCCAAACTTATCCCTCTTAACCTAAATACTATATTCTTTTGCCTTAATATAATATTATTAATACTATTACCGCTATAAACTCTTTTATAGCTATTAAACTAATAAGTCTCTTAAACGCTATATAACCCTACTAAGGCTAAATTATAAACTAATTTTATTAAAAGTTAAATCTCTACCTATTAAAATAGCTTTTTAACATTAATTTTAAAGGCTATTAACCAGCTTTCTAAAGCTATATAAGCAATTGCTCACTAGGTTACCCTTATATAATCAAAAAACCAAACTTTTCATAAAGCAAATAAAGCGCTTAGTAAGCGTTGCAAAGCTAAAAGAATTTAATTATAAGATAGAGAAGGCTTTATTAAACAAAATGCAAAGAGACTTTTAGCAGAGAAAAGTATAATAAATAAGCAATCAGAGAAAAAGGGTAAAAATAATAGTTTATTAAAACATAGGCAAGTAGGTAGCAGGCACTATAGGATCTATTGCAAGGCCGGCTATAATGCGCAAATATGTTTAAAAGCTAAAAAAGTAGATAATAATAATAATTCTAAGTAGTTTTAATTAATTTACAGTGTTTATATAGAGTTTTAGTTAATCTAAGGGATAGATATAGTGAAAAGTGTGTTGCTTAGTGTCCTGTGTCGCTTGGTGTACAACCACGTTAAAGATAATCCTTATAAGGCTCTTTTAGTTTAAAGTGCTATTTTTATATTTCTAATAAAAGAATAAAGAATCTTTTATAAAAATATTGCAGACTTTTTTAATAATTATTATTATTATAAAATTATTAAAAGAGCAATAGTTTAGCTTCTTTATATAATATTATATATATTAAAAGTTATTTTAAAACTTTTAAAAAGTGTTATAGTTAGCTAAAGTATAAGTAATAAACCTTTTTACAATAAGGTTAATATGCTTTTTAAAGTGCTTAAAGATTATTATAAAAATTTGCTAATAGATCTTATAGGGGTTTATTTCAATGAGATTTATTCTTATGTTAATGAAAGTATTGCAAACTTTGTAAAGAAAAAAGTAAAGAAGACTAGCAATTTAGCCGCTTTCTCTCTGCTAGGTAAATCTAGCTTTAGGGTTATTTTAAGACTCTAAGACTAATTTTTTAATATAGCGGTTAAGCTTAAGAGGCTAGAGTATTATATAAACTATTATCTTTTAATCGTTAAGGTTTTTTTTTTCTTAAAAAGTTTAGGAGTTTTGCTTAAATTATAGCTATTTAATTTATTATGTTTATTATAAACATATATGCTAGTAATAGCAAGCGGCTGTTTATATATAAGTGTAGCAGGCTATTACCTTTTTGCCAACTATTAAGGAAGGAATTTATAAAAGGATTTTGGGAGGGTAGGTATGGCGATAGGTTATCATCGTTGCCACTTAAGGGGAGGGGATGGAGTTGGTTATCTTGTTAGTTGTCTTGTTAGTTAACCTAATTACCCTTTTTCTAGCCTTTAAGACCTTAATCTTTAAAGTTAAAGTTTTTAAAGTTGTTAATGCTATCGTTCGCTAATATAAAGCTAGCGCTTTTGTTAAACGGTATATTAGCTTCTTATTAATCTTTTTAATTAATAAGCAAGTTTAATAGATTTTAGCCGTCTGCTGCTATAAATAAAAAACTAAAGAAAATACTAAAAAGGGTTAAAAAAGAGGTAAAATAAAAGAATTAACTTTTTATTATTATTGTTTTTTAAAAGGTTTTTAGTGCTGTTATAACACTTTTTGCAAGCTGAAATTTATAAAAGAAAAGTGTATAAGACCGTTTGTTTGTAGAAATTAAAATGCAAATTAACCGCTAAGATTAAAAGCTGCTGAAATTTCCATGGAAAAGAGAGGATAAGGTTGGCTGATCGCAAATTATTATAAAAATCAGTCGAAAAGAACTTATAACCTATGTAAGGGCAAAAGGGTTGATTATATTGCGCCTAGCTAAAAGGAAGGAAGGAGGTTAGGCCACGGCCACTAACGGCCGTGGGAAATAGGTGTGGGCGTTGGCTGGCGGCCCTGCACGGACCACCTGGCCGTGCCACAGATTATCATGACTGCCAGGACATTCCTTACCGCAGGCTCCGAGACAACTGCTTCGACATTGACATGGTGCCTATGGGAAGTATTGCAGGAACCGAAGATCCACGAGCGGCTGAGGCAGGAGATACGTGGTCGATTCCGTCATGCAAACGAGTTCACACTCCAATCAACTTCGAAGGAGAATCTTCCATTCCTGTCTGCGGTTCTAGAGGAAACTATGAGAAAGGATGCGATCATAGCTGGCCCTAACTTCGCGCGCAAGACCGCGGAGCCTACCACGATAGACGGCAGTCTTGTGCCACCAGGTACCCGGGTTAGCGTCCACCACTATTCGGCTTATCGCAACGAGAAGAATTTCCGCGACCCTGACAAGTTTATCCCGGAACGATGGTTGGGTGATACTCGTTACCAGAATGACCGGCCTCAGGCCTTTCATCCCTTCCAGCTGGGCCCTCGTGTCTGCATAGGGAAAAAGTCCGTGGCTGTTTCTTGCGTACCAAGATTTTAAAGTGCAATGCTGACTATGCGATAGCCTTGCGTATGCAGAAATGACGTCGATACTAGCCCGACTCATCTATTACTTCGACATGAGCCTTGCACCGGACTCTGTCGAGTGGGAAAAGGACATGATTGCATACATGTTCTGGGTCAAGCCACCACTGATGGTGAATTTCAAGCTTGCCGAGCATCTGAGAGAGGATGAAAAGGCTTTGGCAAGGCTTCGTCCAGTGACCTGAGAACGTCAAGCATCAGTTGAGATTGGCTGAGTGAGACACTTCCGAGGCCAATGAACAGGTTGACAAGGACCAAATAGAATGCTCAATGGATAGTGAAACAACCAAGTCTCAGTGTGCTATATTTTGAATTTGATTGACCTGGAATCATAATTACGACCCAACGTTTCCTTGTTCCGTTGTGAGTATGGAGAAATCTGCCTAAGCGGAAGAGAAGGAACCGGCCTTGAAGGTTGTTGTTGTTATTGGGGGGGGGGGAAGGCGGGAGGGGGGGGGTGTTTCCATCTTATGTAATACCGCTAGCCGATCTTTGTCCGACGCCGAGATCCAACTTTTTTTTCGTCGCAAGCTGCTGCAAGAACCTCAATATGACATCTCGACATTGTCTTGGCAGCAACCTCCCAAAAGCCCCTGAACTCGAGCAGTGCTTGATGAGACGCGTTCATCATGGCTCGCCAAAAGAGGAAACACCAAAAGGAGAACCCCAACTCCGTAGAACCGTCCAAGAAACGCGTCAAGACTGACGATGCCGACGCTGCGGACAATGCGCCCAGGCCTCCGAAGTTCACTGGCAAGAAGAAGGCGAACAGTGCACCGGCGAAGCCGTTGTCGAAGAAGCAGCTGCTATCCGACAAGTCCACGTTTCCGAACGAGCAAGACCGCACGATCGAAGCCCCTCTCTACGAATACCTGGGCAGCGAAGATAGCGACGAGCGACTAAAAGCAGCTGATGTGATCATATCGAAGCTTTTGGACGGCGATGGTGTTTCCGAGTCGACCCTGGATCGACATCTCGAGAAGCGGTTGTTCAGAGGCTTGGCGAGCAGCAGGAAGGCCTCTCGGCTGGGTTTCAGCGTCGTGCTGACCGAGATCTTACAACAACTCTGGGGCGAGAAGAATCTTTGCGGCGACAGGTACAGGGGACTGACGTTCGACTTTGTTCTCGAAACACTCACAGAGAGGACAAAACCTGTGGGCAACATCGCTGGCCAGGAAGAGAGGGATCATTATTTTGGCCAACTGTTCGGCATCGAGTGCTTCGTCCGGGCGAAGATTTTGTTCGACGACGTGACGCGATGGCATACAATTCTGGACCGGCTATTGAAGCTGTCAAAGAAAAAGGTCTGGCTGAAGCCACAATGTGCCTGGATCATCATTCAGACAGCACCGCAAATGGAACAGGCCGTTGCTGAGGAGACGCTGCAGAAGCTCGACCAAGCCGGATGGGATAAGACACCGGAGGCTGTCGCCCTGACAGTGGCCTTCACGGAGCGGTTTCCCAAAGTCAAGCTGCCGTCCAAGGCATGGAGAGACTTTTTGTCTCCGAAATACCTAGGCGAATTGCCTGCTGTTCTGAAGGACAGCAGTAGGCAGGAGACGCAGAGCCAAGACTCTACCGAGAAGCAGAGGCAGGCCAGTTGGACCGCACAGCTCCATTTTGTTTGGGACATCATACTGGCGCACTACGTCAAATTGGCAGCTGCGAAGTCGAATAACGCCTCTGATCAGTTCAAGAATTTCTGGATTCGGGTCGTGGACCAAGGTTTCTTTTCCAAGACAGCCTCGGAACAGCAGAAGTTCACAGGCTTTATGATATTCCAGAAATTCCTTGAGGCCGGAGTGTCGCGCCCTCACATCATTCAGAACCTCTTTTCTCAAAACCTCACCACCTGCCTGATCAATCAAGCTGCAATCAAGGATCGTTATTTACATCGTGCTGCTACCAAGGCATTGAAGGCGATCGAGCGTGCGGCAGAATCGGATCCGGCTGTCGTGCCTATGATATTACGGTCGCTTCTTGGCAAGCATGGTGTCTACAACTTCGACCAAATGACGAACAGCAAGACTGTCGATAAGCTTTTGCATTTCTTGAGACCGGAACACGCCTCAGAGGTCATCGAGATCTTGAGGCGGCTTGTCCTGGCGTCTGATGGGTAAGTCATCGCAACGTTCGGCGTGTGAGGGCGAGCATTTTGCTGATAAGACCGCCCAGAGAGACCCCCGAGAATCACGTCACGGTCTACGCAGACTACCTTTTTCGCCTCGCAACTATTGCACCGCCGGAACCAGACGCCAAGGGCAACGCAAAGGGTTCTGTTGGTGGCATTGCTTTGCGAGAGTTCTCCAAGCTTGCATTCCCCAAGGCTGGCGAGGCTGTGGCTGGGTTCAGCGACAGAACAAAGCCCATACTCAGGCAACGACTTAACGCTGCCCTGGCGAGATTCGTCAAGCGGCCAGAGGATTTCGCCGAATTCTGCAGCGCCATCATGTCAATCGATTCAAGCAGTGTCGAGATGGATGACGAGCTGCAGGCGCAGCTTCTCGAAGCACTGGAGAAGCTGCAGGAACTGACGAACCCCAAGAAGATCAAGGGTGGCAAGAACGAAGCGCTCCAGGGGCTCGCGCTGTTGTATGCCGTGGCCATCCTGCAACTCTACAATGAGGAGCCTGACGCAGTGGAGATCTTGAATGACCTGCAGCAGTGCTACGAGAAGCTTCTGAGCAAGCAGAAGGATGATGATGCCGATGTTTCGGTGCTGCTTGTCGAAATTCTGCTCGCTATGGTGGCGCGTCCGTCGTCACTGATGAGGCAGACTGCGGAGCGTGTCTTCGAGGGTTTCACGGGTCTCATGACGGAAGAGGCACTTGGGCTCCTGACAGACACTTTAGCAGCGAATGAGAACGCCGAGGGCCTGCGAGCTTTGTTCGATACGGATGCAGATATGGAGGACGCTGAAGAGGTCGACGGTTCGGACGACGACTCTGCCATTGCTTCAGATGTCGAATTTGTCGACATGGAGGAAGCCGAGGCCGACGGCGAGTCTGGCGAAGATGAAGAAGAGGAGGAAGAAGAAGGTGAGGACGACCAGGAAGCAACCGACGAGGAAGACGAGGAAGAGGCAGACAGAGATGAAGGTCAAGATGAGCAATACAAAGCGCTTGACGACGCACTCGCGAATCTCCTCAACAGCCATCGCCTCGACAAAGACAAAGATGCGGCCTCTTCCGACGATGACTCGGACATGAGCGACTCGGAAATGATGGCACTCGACGATAAACTGGCCGCTACATTCAAGATGCGCGTGCGCGAGAGCAACAAGAAGAAGGACAACCGCGATGCGAAGGGGACTGTGGTCAACTTCAAGCACCGCGCCCTGGACCTCCTCGCCATCTTTGCGCGCAAGGAGGCCACGTCGCCGCTGATCTACAAGATTCTGATACCGTTGCTGCAGCTCATGCGACTTACCAAGACGAAGGACCTGGCCACAAAGGCCGGTGGCATCATTGCCGAGATTCCGAAGACGCAGAAGAAGATCAGAGGAACTAAGGACCAGAAAGCAAAACATCTTGATGTCACCTCGGATGAGTTGCTCGAGCTCCTCGTGGATATCCACGACGAGACAACCAAGGACGGCTCGCATGCCTACGCCAAGACGGCGTCCACGGCGAGCCTGTTGGTCGTGAACAGCATCCTCACCAAGGATATCGGCTCGTTCGATGTCATTTGGCAGCAGTATGGCAGGTTGGCGACGCGGTGGGCGCTGGAAGGCGGCTTCCAGTTTTCGACAGTCATCTTGGACTGGACTTCGTGGATCCAGACGCACCCGACATTGGTGGCCAAGCGGGCGCCTGAGGAGTCGTTGAAGGAAAGCTCGAGGGAAGATTCGCCCGAGCCGTCTGCTACGAAGAAACGTTCCAAGAAGGCAAAGAAGGCCGAGAGGTGAAGAAGACACCCGTCTTTCATAGAGATACCATTGCATTGAATGAGGGAACTAGGAAAGGGGCCCACTTCTGCCATTGCTGGCCCGCAACCCATTCGCAGCATAGCGCGGAGTCTGTAGGAAAAGTGTCATTACTCTATCATGCCTGAAATCATCGATTTTGTTCATGCTGGTGATACAAGTGCTGATAAGACGCAAGTCCCGCGTTCCTATCAACCGTGAGATTGAGACGAGATGATGCACGGGCAGCATGCGGGCCTGAGACCTTAGAGCCTGAATCTAGGTCTAGAGATGGCCGCGGTGCAATGTGCTTCGCCTCAGATGAAGTAGCCTCCCCCCTTCCACCTGTAGACAGGCTAGTCTTCGTCCATCTTATCCTCGTCCTTCTTCTCCTCCTCATCATCGTCATCATCCTCCTTCGCTAATCGCAGCGCCTCCTCGATCAGCTTCTTGGGCACCTCCTCATGCCGGCCCTTGGTAGGACCGTCATGACCGCTGATCCAGCTCATCTCCAGCTCATACTCCTTGTCCTTGTTATCGTCATGCGCCGAGTGGATGATCTTCGCAGCCTCCTTGACGGCCTGCTCGATCGTGATGCCCTCGCCACCAAGGTCCAGCTTCTCCAGCTCCGCCTTCGCCGCCTGCCGGCCCTTGCCCGTCGCCGCGCCGTAGTAGCCCCAGTACATCCCAGAGGGCTCGATCATGTAGAGAAACGGACCGCCGTGCCTCTTGTCCTTGGCCTTGCCACCGGCGCCCACGCTCGGGCCGGACCCGACCTCGCCGTCCACCGGCAGCTCGAGCTCGCTGTCGAAGCCGCCGACGATGGCGGTGATGCCGAAGGGGCGCACGGACTGGTACAGCGTGTAGGCCTGCAGGTAGCCGCCCATGCGTGCGGCCAGGTCGGCCGTCGTGATGGGCGTCTTGAAGTTGTCGCGCCAAGAGCGGGCTTCGTCGCGCGCGCGGTCGATGAAGTGTCTGCCGTCGGGGACCATGCCGGAGTACACCTGTAGCAAGGCAGAAGAAGCCGTCAGTCTCCAAAAGTCTTCTCCGTCTGGACAAACAGAGAAACAAAAAGGGCAAGGGAGGGACTCGTGGTGGGACGACAACGTACAACGCCCAGATGTCTGTCGACAGTTGCGATCCGCTTGTTTGCGCCCGCCTTCAGCAGCTTGGATCCAACGACCTTCTCAACCGCCAGGACAACACCATCTTTGCACCGGATACCGATTGATGTGCCGCCGTTCTCGACCGCCTTGACGGCGTACTCGACCTGGAAATTTCGGCCGTCGGGGGAGAAGATGGAGTTGGCGAGATCGTAGCCTGTTCCTATCGACGTCTACGGGTCCGACTGGTAAGCTCGTGACACTGGAGGTGGAACAGGAGGAGGTCTTTGCAGCTTACCATCGTGGCTTCGTGTACGTGAGGTAGTCTGTGGGAGAGAAGTGAGGCAGGCGGAGCAGTACGGTGAACTGGTGATGGCAGTGGAAAAGGGAGCGTGTCGTTTGTAAAGAGAGCGCTTTGGGTGACGGCGGCTGGGAGCTTCAGCGTTGACGTTACGCGCAGCTCTAGCAGCTGCCTTGAAATGTGGCGGTGCCGCGGGTGGCTCCGGCGCCAGATTCGACTAGCGCGGTGTGGCTTCAAACCCGATTCTGATGAGCCAGGGTCAGGGTCTTTCGACGACATGCCTTGCGAAACGCGGAGTTCGGTAGAATCAGCAAGCAGATAGATGACTTCTCCTCCTTGACCAGAAGGGGCTTGTTTTATGACAACGCCGTCTACTATAGTCTCAGTGAATGGTGTACTGATTTCAGAATGACACTGTCCGGCATAACCAAATTCGACTCTTCGGATCCCAGAGTGACACAGTTGATTATTGATGGCACCCTGAGGCAGTTTTGTTTATTGAGCCAGCACTGATCATCACATCCCTACCTAGGTACGCAGTACCAGACTTACAGACTCGTCTCTTGTCGGGACAGGACCCTAATTGATTGTAAATTGTCTATCCCAATTGACTATCCAGAAGAGCTTCTCCAGAGCAGGTTGATGCGATGATGGCTTACGTAGGTAGGCACAGTTCTATGAAACCTTCGCCTGGGCCCTGGCTGCTCATTTCTTGGTTTTGGATGGCACCCGTCTCTTCCAAATGCACGCCTACCAGCGCCATATTCTTTTGAATGTCAGTTTTCGAAGCGGCCTAGTCGGCATGGTACAAGTCGTCGTTGCCTTTTCGCGGCCTTTTCACCTGCCTCGCTGCCGCTTGAGGCCGCGGGACCGGCCAGAGGACAGACCGAATAGACTCTTGCGTGCACCATGCTCCCAGACGCCGAAGCCTTCTGGCGCGGATCGGCGGCTTCCGAAGTGCCGACCGGAGGAGCTCATTCCATGTGCTTGAACTTGATCGTGACTATCAACAGGAAGGCTTCAGGGATGCTCGACAGACATTCCGCACCCGGGTACTGGCCATATTCAAAAGTGCGTCTTCTAGTGTGGGTATGAGACCTCAATAATACCTTCTGCATGAGCCAATGCTGTAACCGCTTGCGGGCCCAGATAAAGTCTACCATTGGACTGCATGAGGTACTGATAGGTCATAACACAGCCTGCCCAAGTAGTACAGATGACAGTAGGGTGAAGAGAAGCTGGAACGTCGATGTTGTGCCCTGTCCAGGTGATCGGAGTTATGGAAATGATGGTGCGGAAAAAACAATATATTGATCAAGGCTGGTACTCACGAAAACAAGCTCTGTCAGACTGCCCGGGCGTTCGTTAACGTTGCGCCCAAAGTGACAGGACAGCTGGCAGGAACCTGGGAGACTTTATGACGTCCGGCAAAGTGCCCAGCGAGTCTTGATCCGGGCGGGCAGGTCATTTGCACCAGACAAGATGTGACACCGTCTGTGGGCACATACCTAGGGAAGGTAGGCGGTGCTGGCTCACGCCTACATGTATCAGACGACTGCGACGCTGCCGACTTGTTGCCAAGCAGAAATGCTACAGGACTCTCGCCAGCACAGGAACGCGTCTTTGCAACACTGTCGCACCTCTGTGTGAGGACCTACCTAGGTAACCGCTTCTGAGGACTGCACGTTACCGCTCACTCGGCTACAAGAGTGAGGCTACGAGCTCTTGAGCAGCATACAATGCAGGCGCCTGTGGCATTGCCTGCTCACCAAAGGCCTATCAAGGATGAATCTACTGTCGAGTGATGTCTCTTTGGAAAAGCCTTAGACAGGCTCCGCCAACCACGTAATACCGCAAATTTTGCAGCTACACCTGGGCACCGTTGGAGCATGCAACTCCTCGATACATCGAGCGACAGAGAAATGCCGCATGACCAGGACCAGCCCATGACTTTATTCCGGTGCTCATGTTCCATCCCGCAACGCGAGTTGAACTGACGTGACAGACCAGGTTTGGTGTTTAGGCTACGCAGTGCCCGGCGAGACATTGGCTGGCGTTAGACTCTGGTAGATGGGTACCCGGATGTCTGCCTTTAGCTCAGCTTAGGCTGTCTGCCTTGCATGGCGCTCAGGACACAAGATGACTAGCTGGTTTCGAACCCTCCCTCGGGGACGTAGGGGCCACCATATAGCCGCCTGCTGCCGTGCTTTCGAGTCCAGCATCACGTATGAATAATTTGTTTCCAAACAATGATTGAACGATGGTCGGCTCTGTCTGAGGGTCCTCACAATTTCCGAACGGATTCCTCAATCGTTCTCGTCAGCATGTGACGCTGGCTCTACGCGTCGCTATCTCTCAGCTGGCGGCACTAAGTACTAATTATTTGACAGCTGCATTAGGCTCCGTACTGACGCTTCCCTCCCGTATATCTAGATACCAAGAATAGGTCGTTCAGCAAGTCTACTTCCGACCTTTCACGTCCCATCAATCCTATGAGTGATTTACTGCGTCTTATCCATGTAAGCCGAAGATGCGGTACCTACCTGGGTACCCAACAGAATCCGGGACAGCCCGATTGCCGACTGCTCTAGCACCACATGCAGGAACTCGCTCACACTCGGGCTCAACGTCTTCACAGGAATGTTGATCAGCCTCGGGGGATGCATGGCATCGAGGATCTATGAGGCTGAGTGGTCCAGGGGCACTCGTGCTGCGACAAGTGTTCGCGCCATGGTAATCGTGAGCGACCTGGCCCATTCTCCATGTTGCGATAGATGTCGACGCGTCATGAGTCTGCCCATGGACCCTTGTGGACGTTCTGACTGTGCCTTTGTCTCTCCGTTCGAGATGCGGGAAAACAGTACCTAGGTAGTGCCTCCCCTCCCAACGTATGGCAGACGCGCGCACCCGGCATCCTTCCACCTTCACCAGGGCAAGAAACAGTCGTCGTCGTCGTCGCAACCCCCATATCGAATATTCTGTACAATGCTCAAGCAAATCGCTGGACCGGTCATTCTGGCAGCCTTCGGGTCTGCCAGAGTTATCGGCCATCACCATGCCGACTCCCACGCCCTCTCCGTCTCGGAGGGCGTTCCGAACAACTGGACCTACCAGGGCTGCTGGCGGGCGGACTTTGGAAGCTTCAGCACCAAGGCCTCCTACAAGGACGCGAGGGGTATGACGCAGGATTCTTGTGCGAGATTCTGCACTTCCAAAGGCTTGTCGGCTGCAGGCCTTCTCAACGGTGGGGAATGCCACTGCTGGGACCACATGAGCGTTGGGCCAACGGACCTGAGCCAGGAGCACGAGAGGGACTGTAACCTGGCCTGCACCGGAAGCAATGGACAGGCCTGCGGCGCCAAGGACCAGAAGCATGCGGTCGTCTTTGTCCAACACGAGGCCGTGCGCGACTCGGAGAAGATGTGGCAGGAAAGCGGCCAGGCGTACAACAACGAATATGGATGCCCAAAGTGCCCTAGGTGCTACCCGTGTCCCAGGCCCTGCCCCCGTCCGCCACCTTATCCAGAGGAGCCGCCCGTCCTGTATCCGACAAGCTGGATCACATTGTCAACGAGCACAACTCCTTCTGGTGTAAGCATCATCCGGGGTGCCATGTGGTTGTATCGAAGCTGACAGATTCCTCAGACCTCCACCTCTTCCAGCCCGTCGTCCACAAGCACAACCAAAACGTCGACAACGTCTCGGACCGCGCAGCCCACTACAACAACTTCGACTCATGGCACCACCTCCAAAACAACCAGTTCTTTCATCACCACCAGCACCACCAAAACAACAGCAACTTCAACTACAGCCGTTCCTACCAAGAGTTCAACTACAACCAGTCCTACAACAATTCCTACGACTAAAAGCTCAACGTCAGCTGTTCCTACAACGATTCCAACTACTAAGAGTCCTACTACTAGTACAACTATCCCTACTAAGAGTTCAACCACAACGCCTTCAACTACTAAGAGCTCTACAACTGTTCCTACAACGATTTCAACTACTAAGAGTTCTACTACTAGTACAACTATCCCTACTAAGAGTTCAACCACAACGCCTTCAACTATTAAGAGCTCTACAACTGTTCCTACAACGATTTCAACTACTAAGAGTTTTACGACTAGTATAACTATCTCTACTAAGAGTTCAACCACAACGCCATTAACGACTAAGAGCTCTACAACTATTTCCACAACGCCTTTAACTACTAAGAGCTCTACTACAACCGTTTCCACAACGCCTTCAACTATTAAAAGCTCTACTACAACTGTTTCCACAATGCCTTCAACTACTAAGAGCTCTACGACAACTGTTTTCACAACGCCTTCAACTACTAAGAGCTCTACGACAACTGTTTTCACAACGCCTTCAACTACTAAGAGCTCTACTACAGCTGTTTCCACAACGCCTTTAACTACTAAGAGCTCTACTACAACCGTTTCCACAACGCCTTCAACCACAACGCCTTCAACTACTAAAAGATCTACAACAACTACTACTTCTACAACGCCTTTAACTACTAAGAGCTCTACTACAACTGTTTTTACAACGCCTTCAACTACTAAAAGCTCTACTACAGCTGTTTCCACAACGCCTTCAACCACAACGCCTTCAACTACTAAAAGATCTACAACAACTACTACTTCTACAACGCCTTTAACTACTAAGAGCTCTACTACA
>JALRMF010000619.1:0-19719 GCA_026120015.1 Dendrostoma leiphaemia
ATAATAAGCTTTTATTACTTAACTTAACTTATATATATATATTTATAATTACTTGCTTTTATTTCGCTTAAACCTTATAATATATAAGGTTAATAAGCAGTTAAAAGGGTAGTTGATTAAAAGAGAATAATTTTTTTATATCTATAGCATGCAACGCAGTCTTTAATAGGTGGCATTCTCCTAGTGTAAGTGCCCGCTAGTCTCAATACAGAAATTAGGTTTGGGAAGGCGTGGCCCCATGGGCCGCCCCAGACCAGATACACACACATTGGGCAGCTCTAGTCTTTACATGGGTAGGTATGTTTGTAGACCTCTTAATAAGTACCATGGTGGTAATTGTACCTATGAGAGCTTCTAGGTTCTATCTATATGGATTTTATACTGCATCTTCCATCTTGACATGAGTGCACTGTGTGTCGTAGGACCACCCTCTGGAAACACTCTCAAAGTGAACCATGTGCTTGTACTAATGTCCAATATTTGTACTGTGCTTGTCACATGCCTAGGTAGTAGATAAATCGTATTGCAAGCAGAGACTTCAGGTGTTTGCCAACACGGATAGGGCCCCAGCTTCTTCTCCTTGTATCCAGTTCAAAACTGCCTTCGAGGCAAAATCATGTCCACTTCTGCCATGACAGGTGAACTTTTGCGGGCTTTGCAGCTTTGGTGTACAAACAGGTCATGGACTCCACAAGCAAAGTAGATACAATGATTACCTGTGTAATGAGAGCAACGTAGCAAAAGCCAGGGCTGTATGCATATGTACCTAGGTAGTGCTGGATGATGGCAGCTGCAGCCTCCCGCATGTGACGAGAGTTCTGCATGGCCAGATCATCACCCACTCGGCATCTCGACAGGTGAGACGAAGGTCAAGATCCAAAGGGCCACGTTTGTTGCCTTCTTGTGGGGTCAAGGGCTTCCTTGGTTGAACGACTTCTCCAATGCAAACTTCCTCTCCCATCTCCCTCCAAGACGAGAGAAGTAGCAGAAGCGATATTCATGGTGTGATATGGCAGAAGCAGCCTGCTCTCATGCTGATCTCGACAGGCAAAAGCAATGTCTTGCAGCATGCCAGGTGACCTTGCACTTGCATTTTATAAGGAAGTACCTGGGCAAATTTTGGGGAATAGGTAGGTATGTGGAGAAAGAAAAGGAAGAGGAAAGGAAAAAGAAAAGGAAAAAGAAAGAGAAAAGTGTGAGAAGTTCAAGTGAGAAGTGATGAAGCCTTTTCAGTCTCCGAGGCGGTTCTGCCATACATTTGCCACAACAGCGCCTGGCTTGGATTGGAAGACTGCCTAGGTACCTAGGTACCCAGACAACAAATTGGACACCCACCTCAGGTCATATCTATCTCTTCCTCTCCAGATAAAAAGAAGAACATGATGGAGCCATGGGATCTATGGCCAGATCAAATACATGAGTTGGACGAGCCAGGTGGGTGGGTAAGTGCGAGCGCCTGCAGAAACATGTACCTGGGGACATGACACGTTTGCTAGGCAGATACCTACTTCCAAATCGGGCAACAAAGATGTCGTCTCAAAGACCAAGTCATCTGGCAGCTCCCGAGTGTTCTCTCTCTGGACCTGTAAGTCTCGGACTGACAAACGCGTGAGCTCTCTGCTCCTGTGGATTTTGCACTTGATTTGGTTTTTGGCACCTGCACCTGAACCTGAGCCTAGACTCAGAGTTGCACTTTGCCATTTCTCTTTTGCATCTGCCAAAGCTGACTGCTCAAGGGGTGTCCCGAGGTCTGGCCTGTACTGCAAGTCTTGCCTTCCTTTTGACAGGACCAACAGTCTACCTTGGAGGTTGAGAAGAGGGCAAGGAGGGAAGGGAGGGGGGGGGGTTGTCTGTAGTTGTAGAGAAGGACCTACAAATGGTTCCTGCTGCCTGATTAGAGGTACCTGCCTTGCCTACCTGAGTTCAATTGATACTTAGCTACATAGGTACCTACCATTCGTCTGGAATCCCCTTGCAGACCCCGGACTCCAGACTCCAGACTCCAAACGACGACAACAGACAACAACCGACAGACATCACGTTGACTGCACAGCCATCCCACGTCCCACCCACATCCCACCCACAACCCCACGATTCATCACCATCCCACGGTCTGCATCACCTGACGATAACAACATCGACAACAACAACATCAACATCAGAATTCACTTCACTTCACAGTCAGCAGGCCCAACCCATGCCTGAGGCAAACAGGCTGGCTGTTCTTCCAACCCCCGGAGAGAGGAGAGGCAACACTGGACAAAGCTTGCAGCATCTCTTTGGACCTCTGTCCAGCCGTCAAACTTCGCACCCTCTCATCTGGATGCCTTAAAGCTAGTGCCCTTGGCTTGCCTTGATACCAGACCAGCCCCGGCGGTCAGACAACCCAGATCTTTTCTTGCCCCACGGCCAAACATTGAGGCATCTTGCAGACCAAAAGATATCATCAGCCCTTGTTCCTCTTGTTTTTGTTTTCCTTTCCCATCTGACAAGGCCAAGTCACAGATATTCTTCAAATCTGCTACTGATCCTTTTCTTCTTCTCCTTCCTTGGGCACATCCAGTCCCAAACCTGGACCTGCAGGCTTTGACAAAATTCTCGCCTACTTACTCCGTCACTTGACTCCTTTCGACTTCCTTTCAGCATCTTTCTCACCCTCGACCAAGACCCACGGGAGAAGACACGAGACGCTGACTCACCTTGTTGAGCCTCGTTTCTCAACGCATCTTGCTGCTGCCGCTGCCTTCATCCCTTCGTCATCCTCTACGCACGGATAACGGCCCTCGATCTAATCTAGTCACCATGGCCGATCATCCTCATATCGACCCATCGGCCTACAAGGCCTGCTATGCCCAGTTTCAAAAGGCTGACGGCGATCGCGATATCCTCTTCACCCAGATCCTCGAAGACTATGACGCCCTCTACAAGGCCAAGACCGAGGTCCAGGAGCAACTCGACCACGAGAAGGAGACCCGAATCATGTGGCAGAACCACGCCAGATCCTTTAAGAAAGAGTTGACCCAGACCAGACTGGCAAACGTGCGTTTGCCCGACCCCTCCATGGCGCCCCTCACCGAACCATCACTTGGCTCCCACCTCACCCATCCCTGCCCTTGACCAAACCATCCATCTCTAAGAACATCGCCCTCCTCCCCGCTGACTCGTCTCACAGGAGTCTCACCCGTTCGTTGTCATGATCATCGACGGAGATGGCGCCAAATTCAGAGATGATTTCTTTCGTCATGGCGACAATGGCGGCGGCTATGCTGCCCAGGAGCTTAAGAACCAGATTAGACTCCTTCTCCAGACCAAATATCCAGACAGAAATATCGACAATTGGAACATCATCGTCCACTTCTACGCAAATATGGACGGTCTGGCCAAGGCCCTCGCCTCCAGGCGTATCCTGTCCACCGTCTTCGAGCTCCAAAAGTTCGCCTCCGGCTTTGGCCGCGCCAACAGCCTCTTCTCCTTCGTCGATGTCGGCTATGGCAAGGACAAGGCCGACCACAAGTGTCGCGAGATGCTCAAGGTCATGCTGCACGCCTCCTCCTGCCGCCACGTCCTCTTCGGACCTTGTCGTGACAACGGATATCTCACCCTGCTCGACGAGTACAAGCACGATCCCGTCGTCAAGGAGAAGCTCACGCTATTTTCCGCCGAGCCCGCCGAGCCCGGTTTCGTCAATCTCGATCTCGACATCGTCGACTTTCCCACCGTCTTCAGGTCCGAGCCTCTGAACAACAACAACAATAACAATAATTTCAGGTACTCCCTGCCCTTGGCCCCCGACCGCCTGGACATTGGCATTCAGCCCTTTCCGCCGGCCCTGTCGCCTGCCCCGGGTCCTCGCACGTCCAACTCGGCTGACGACTTCTCTGACATCACCGGCAGCTCTTCCTTTGCCGCCGCCGTCTCGCCTACCTCGTCCGTCGACAACACGCACCTCGTATCGCCTCCGCCTACCACGTGGGCCGTCGTCTCCAAGTTGAGCAACGGCCCGGTCATCGATCTCTACAGCAAGAAGTCATCTGCGCCTAAGCCCAAGTACATGCTCTTCAACGCGGCCAACCAGCGGGTGGACGAGCGTCTCCCGCCTTGCGACGCCGGTGCCAGCAGGTCCGTCGATAGCAAGGCCTACGCCCAGGGCCGCAACTTTTGCAACTTCTATCACCTCAACGGCCGTTGCGAGAGAGGCGACAGCTGCGATTTCCAACACGACGTCGATCCGAAGCTGACCCCCTCCGAGAAGCTTGCTATACGACACAAGAGTCGTCAGCTGGTCTGCTCGGAGGGCTCGTGGTGTGAGAACCTCTACTGTCTGAACGGGCACCACTGTAAAAAAATATATAACGGCCAACCTTGTACCTGGGGCGCCAAGTGCTTCTTCAGGGATAGTCACGATATGGATTTGGTTTGTTATGCTCTGGCATTGTGCGTGGTGATAGGCAGCTGCTGACGGTCGAAACAGACACCTACTCTCAAAGTGCTCGAGGATGGAACGCGGGAGGATCTAACACTCCAGATGATGTCTAGCGGCCGCTGACTCGAAACACCTACCGAAAAGAAAAGAAATGCAATGATATGCCACGATGATGCACGACTTGGGCGGGATGAGCAAGGGGAGAGTCAGAGGCTCCGAAGCCTTGCTGGCAGAGGACTTTTCTTAATGCTCATGAGCTTGGGTTAGTTGTTACCATCTCACTCAAGAGGTGGGCATCTGATGATGGTTGCGTTTCCGGCTGGAATCTCAACAAGGAGGAAAAGATTTGCTGGGAGAGAAAGCTGTCATAGGGTACCTAGTTTCTCGCCACGGGCTTGTCCAAAGTCGAGTGAGCATCTACTTACTGGTGGGCCGGTATCTGCGAATAAGGCGCATTGACTTTGTCGCCATGGACATCAGCGTTATCTATGGGATTCGGAATCCTCACATGAAGACGTTGGCGAGCTCCGATACAGATCGTGAAAGTTGCAAGAACCCAACTTCCTCGAGAGGAAGTTTCTCTCGTCTTGCAGGGACGGTGACTTGTCGACAAAAGGCTGCTTGAATCGGCGGTATCATACCAGTGTAGAGTGAGCCCCGGCCACGACACCCCTGATTCAATGTCGGATTGGCAATGAACACGAACGCACACCCTCCCGGGTCGTTGACACCCACGCTGCTCAGGTGAGCCATAAAAGGGAAAATCTCTGTCGATGAGTGGACTCACGGCCGCGAGTGCTTGTCCGCGGGGCTCCGAAAAGAGGGTCCTGACCGGCGCAGAAAGGGACCTTTCGGTTTTGCCATTCACAGACAGTTGTCTGCCCGGAGTACGAAGGCCCGAATGCGTATTGGTAGTGGGAGCGCGGCTCGAAAAGATGTGAGCACGGAGGAATCTTGCCAAACTGGGGCCGGTGCTGGGAAACGTGCAGGGCGGTGTGAAACACATTCTGGCGTGCCGTGCTGTGCTATGTATTGTACAAGTATAAAGTAGAGCTACAGTCCTAACTCTGTGCTTTGGGTAAGTCGATGTTCTAGAACCCGACAGGTCTCCATGGGTGGCCCATTTTATTTGAAATGCGGAATCGAGGTCTTTTGATTCAATGGTAATCCTTTCCCTGATATGATCCACAAAATGACGGGGGTTCATGGATCATGTTTCACCAGATCAAATGCACTCCAGGCCGCTGCTATTGTTTCTGGGATTTTCCGTCAATCATTATTGATCGCTATACCATCATCGCAGAAATAGGAGGGTGGTCACCACCCGGCCGGAGCTGAGGATCTTCAACTTGTCATACCTTAATTCGCCCCACGCAGCCCTGGCAGCCTCACATCAGAGGGGAGGCCTTCAGCACTGTGCATGCAGACTCGGTTCCAACCGATCGACGCACAGTCCTGAGTGCAAAGACGAACAAGCGAGTGAGGTAAAAGCCGACTCGCAAGACCGGGCGGGCTTACTCGTGCCCCAGATGAGGGCTGCGTGTGCGCCAAGGCCAGACTGTATAGGTAGCGTCAGGAGAATGGATGGGACATTGTTTCTGCCCGCTAGAAGAGTGCCCACGTGCTCCAATATTGAAAAATCCCTGGTGCAAGCGAGAGGAAAAGGCCCCACGGTGCCACCCGACAGCCTCGGGACGGCGACTGCACAATACGGCAAGCATTAACATCTGCCCGGCCCATCCCTTTGGGCGCGAGTTCGGCACAGGTTTATACCTTGACAAGGGCGGCGGCGGCCAATCAGTGCCTATACAATCTTAGGGTACTCCGACGCTCACTAAATATAGCCTACGCAGTTGATACCGGCTAATATCAAAGCTATAACTAGCTCCATTGCAAGTATAGCAAGTCAAGGTTGGAGTAAGGTACCCGCGTACTTGCTACTAAGCATGGGCTAGATACATCCGGAAGAACTTTGCGCCGTTATCGCGCCCAAAGGGATGGTTGTGTTGTGATGTTCGTGGCTCCAGCTGTCAAATACCTAGGTATCCCGATAGAGACCAAGCTTCGCCTGACATGAGTACACGACAGACGGACGGCAAGATCCGATCGATGCTGATCACTGCTGATCATGACGATCCGGAAGTCGTCAGTCGCATGCCCGGTAACACATGGGGACTTGTTCAGGGCTGATCTGCCCACGCCCGCTCTCACGGTCTGCCTAGGTACTGAGTAAACAGTTACCCCCATGACCCCCTTGTGGGATTTCTCTCCACTTTTTAAGATGAGCCTGAGAAAGGCATCGACCGTCTGTCAGCGGGTTCCCCTCGGTCGAACTCGTAAGTACAGTACAGACCCACTCTCGCAGCGGCCACACGCAAAGCTTATGTACCTTGAACCTCAGCGGTGCAGTGATGGGGCCCGTCCGAAGCTGTACCGATAGAGTGGAGATGGTCCTGGGGATGGCAACGATGGAAAGACTTGAAGGATTATCTATATAAGGACAAGGCAGAGCAGCCTCATGGGATGCTGTCCCTAGTGCCCGTATTCTACAGATGTCATCCTCCCAACTTTTCACACTCCTGCATTCGCTCTTTTTCTTCTCCTCCTCCATTGTCTTATAGGCTTGTTCCAATCTGTTGCGCAGGCGTTACGAACATACATTCATTTTTCAAAGACACCAACATGAAGACCGCTGTGCAAGTGCTGTACCTTGCGGCCTTGGTCCGCATAGCTTTGGCCGCAGATGGCGTCACTGGTGAGTTTCGGGGACACACACACACGCATATACGGCCCATCCATTAGCATGGACTGACTTTTCGCACTCTCAGGGGCTGCTGAAGGCTTTGCCGAGGGCGTCACCGGTGGTGGCACCGCCACTCCCGTTTATCCCACGACCACCGACGAGCTGGTCAGCTACCTGGGAGACTCCGAGGCTCGTGTCATCATCATCGAGGGCACCTACGACTTCACCGGCACCGAGGGCACCACCACGAGCTCGGGCTGCTCTCCATGGGGGACGGACTCTGCCTGCCAGGTCGCTATCGACCAAGACAGCTGGTGCGAGAACTACGAGCCTGATGCGCCCACCACCACGGTCACCTATGACAACGCCGGTGTGCTGGGCATCACCGTCGGCAGCAACAAGTCTCTTGTTGGCAAAAGCGGTGCTACCATCAAGGGCAAGGGGATCCGTATCGTCGAGGCGTCCAACGTCATCGTCCAGAACGTCGCTTTCACTGATATCAACCCCAAGTACGTTTGGGGTGGTGATGCCATCACCCTGGACGAGACTGATCTGGTCTGGATCGACCACTGTACCGTGGGTGTCCCCACCATGTACACCATTTGTGTGACGGATGGGCTGACACAAAGGACATTCTAGACCTCCCTGATTGGCCGTCAGCATCTTGTTCTTGGTACTGAGGCTTCCGGCCGGGTGACCATCTCCAACAACTACTTCGACGGCGAATCCACCTACTCTGCCACCTGTGACGGCTACCACTACTGGGGCCAATACTTCGATGGCTCTTCCGTACGTTCTCCAAGAACACAGATATCCTATATATATATATATATAGAATAGAAATCCCCGCCACCCCGCCACCCCTCCGCTGACCACCACGCAGGACTTGATCACTTTCAAGGACAACTACATTTACCACATGTCTGGTCGCTCCCCCAAGGTTGCCGGCAACACTCTTCTCCACGCCGTCAACAACTACTGGTACGACTACTCCAGCACCGGCCACGGCTTCGAGGTCGGCTCCGGTGCCATGGTCCTGGCCGAGGGCAATGTCTTCCAGAACGTCGAGAACGAGGTCGAGACCAGCTCCTTTGCGGGTGAGATGCTGGCCGTCACCGCCGCCTACGCCTCCTCCTGCTCCACCTACCTCGGACGCGCGTGCGAGGCCAACATCTTCGGCTCCAGCGGCACCATGAGCTACACCAGCACCTCGTTCCTGTCCAACTTCGACGGCAAGAACATCGCCGCCGCCGCCGCCGCCACAAGCGACATGGAGACCACCATTCCCGCCAACGCTGGCAACGTGCTCTAGTCGTGTGTGCGGTCTGGCCTGATGGGACTCGTTGCCCAGAGCCGCTGTGCCGTGCTCATCAACTTCACTTCGATTCGCTGTACATACTTCAGGGCGTGATCCGGCCTGACAATAATTATTCATGTACACTTCAGTTAGAGAAGGAACCGAGGTACATGTGTAGCTAGGAAAATGGCTAGTATCCAGCCCGTGTTTTGAACTTTCAAAAATTTTGCACAAATTTCTTCCACCAGGAACGAGGACCGGCGGCGATACCACCGTCCCGGACCTCTTTGGCGTCTTCCAAGTCTCTTCTCCTGCCGGAGTGCAGATCGACCTCCTCCAACCTCCAAAACCGAGTCTTGAAGACGATCTTGTAGACAACCCAAATGATCGGAAACAAGGGCAAAAGGATATAGGCGTCCACAAAGCCGCCCGCATCGAAAGGGCTGAAGTTGGTCCAACCCTGGACGAGAGCCAAAAAAGCATTGGCTCCCAGACCAAAGTATGCGATCCACGGGTAGAACATAGATTTGAAAGGCAGGTCGGCGGGCGTGTAGCCCTGAACCTCCCAGGCCTGGCGGAACCGGATATGGATGAAGCTGATGCTGCCCCATACGATGAACGTCGAGACGCCGGAGAGGTTGACGATGTACTGGTACGCCGCGCCCGCTCCAGTGGATATATTCATCATACTCAGAGCACCACAGAGATTGGTAAGCACGACGGCCGGAATCGGGACGCCTCGTTTGTCCGTCCAGCCAAGTATCTTTGGGGCCTTGCGATCTTGGCCCATGTACAACAGAGTGCGGGAGCCGATGTAGATGCTGCTATTGACGGCCGAGAGACATGTGACGAGGATGAAGGCGTTGATGAGATGCACGCCCCCTTGCCAGCCTGCATTCTGGAGGGCGATGGTCATGGGGCTCTGGAGGGCCTTGCTGCTGGCAGACACCAACCCCTCGGCGTTGGCGGGACAGGTCAGGCCAAAGAAGAAGGCCGAGCCCATGTAGATGAAGATGATGCGCCAGAACACCTGACGGATGGCCCGAGGCACAGCAACGCCCGGGTTCTTGGTCTCCGTAGCAGCCACGGCGATCGACTCGCATCCGGCGTAGAACGTGCTACAAAAGACAAAGACGGTGGCGAGGCCCCGGAAGCCCGAGACGAAGGCGCCCGGGTCGTGCCAGTGCTTGAAGCCCACGCCGGGAACGCCGTGGACGCCGCCCGCCGCGTAGATGATGGAAAAGATGAAGAAGGCGACGAGGCCGACGAGTTTGAGCAGCGCGAGCCAGAACTCTGCTTCGCCAAAGGCCTCGACGCCGAGGAGCTGGAAGCCGAGGAACGCAGACTGTGAAAAAAGTGACCATGAGCCAGAGGTCCTTCCCCACCTGTCCCCGTTCCCCCAAAGTAGAGGAGGGGGCGTTGTTGTTTAGGGACAGCCTTAAACTCACCCATAGGATCAGAAAGTATCCCCACAGCGGGACCTTGTCGCTCCAGAATACCAAAATGCTGCATATGGTGTTGTACTCGTTGGCGAGCACGGCAAACCATATAACAAAATAGTTCCAGCCCACGGCCACGCCCATCGCCTTGTCCACAAAGCGGTCCGCCAGGCCGGTGAAGGCGCCGCCCGAGGGATAGAGCGTCGTCAGCTCGCCCAGGCTCTGCAAGATGCAGAAGGCCACGATGCCAATCACGCCAAAGCCGATGAGCAAGGACGCTGGACCACCACTGGATAGTGCGCCGCCGGCCCCGACGAGGAGGCCCGGGCCAATGATGCCCGCGAGCGCCATCATGGAGAGATGCCGGGTCTTGAGTCCTCGCCGCACGCCGCTGGAGGGATCGACGGAGGCCAAGTCGGCCCGTGATTGCTCGGACTGTGGCCGGGATATGTCGCTTCCATGGTGCAGGTGTTGGGCTTCATGGTCCGAAGCGTTGACGACAACGTCCTTGTATGGGGCGCGATAGCTAGACATGGTACAGTCTCGCGATTGTTCCAATACCACGGCTGCCGAGGACGAGACATGGGACCTCCAACCTATTGGAAATAGAGATCCAGATCATGTGTGTCGAGCATCGATATATCGTGATGGATGTTTTGCGGTTTTTGTGGCCGAAGTTTCGCACATGTGACGTCGGCATTTGGGGGGGGGGGGAGGGGGAGAGGTTCTGGGTGTCGCCAGCAGAAAATTACCACCTACAGATCTGCGCTTTGGCTGAGCGCCATTCATCGGTACACGGAGGAGGGGATTGGGGCAGAAAAATGGGGTCGCAAGATCAAGTTCGAATTGCTCGGAACTCTGCCGCTATGGCGTTATCGCGCCAAGCGCAAACTTGAAGTTATTCTCCAGACAGGAAATAGTGCCACGGTAGGCCGACAATGGTCCCATTTGAGACACAGCTTGATATCTCATTGGAATCAGCAAACATTGGTATTGAAACGCTCTGCTCATCCTCGACCGATCGATTTCCAGGTTGTACCGGAAGTTTGATCGTCTACTACGGGACAGGCGGAGAGTTGGACTCGACGAGGTGGCACGCCTTTGACGCGATCTAGGACAGCTGCCCACATTGGATAGCTAGATCCTTATGGCACTCCACCTGCAGGGCTCTCTGTGCATGGCCCCGGCATGAATTGCGAGTTGCAAGTGGATCCAAGAGCGACCCAAGTACCACATGTCCAAGGACCCCATCTCATCGATTGCCATCTGAACCACTGCTGAGGACCTGGGCATCTCAGAAGAAGCACAAGGGCCCTGCAGAATTGAACTTGAAAATAATGTAGAGTAGTACCCTCATATAAAAGGAAACCTCTACCTGCAGGCCACTTCCGTGATGAATGTCACAGTACCAAGTAGACCACAAAACCCACTTTATATAATAACTATAAGAGCCGGCGAACCGTCGGCGCTACTCTAGCTAGTTTTTCTTTCTTCTCTCTTTGTACAATAATAAGTTATTTCTATAAACCTATAATCTGCCTAGTTATGCTATAATAGTTTATTATACCTTTTACTTAGTTTCTTATTACCTTTTAAAAAGGCAATATAAATTATTATATTTTATAATAATACAATTTTACCTTTATATTACTAAGCTTTTACTATATCTTTAATTAACTTTTTTCTTTAAAGCCTTTTATTTAACTCTTTTTTAATTATTACTTATATTTTATATAATTAAAAACTCTTTAATAATTTCTAACTGCTTTAATTTCTTTTTAAGGGCAAAATAGCAAAACTAAGCTAAAAAAAGCTTTATGCTATTTTTAAAGCTCTTAACTTTACTATAACCTACTTTTAAAACACTATTTTTAGGCTTTAAGCAAAAGCCTTTTGCCTATTGCCTTTTTTTTTAACTTTTTTAAACTTATTATTATTATTATTTTTCTTTTTTAATAAATTATAGCCTTATAGCTTTATTATATATATATAACACTTTTTTTTGCTTTTAATAAAATAAAAAAAAACCTTAGCCTTTGCTAAAAAAATATATAAACTAAAAATCTCTCCTTTTGCTTACTTTAGCCCTTAATTAGCTAGCTTACCCTTAGCCTATTAAGCATATCTTTTATAAAGCCTTTTGCCTTTATAACAATGCTTTTATTAAAGTTTGCTTTAATATTAACTATATTGTTTTTAACCTAAAGGCTAAAAGCTAGCTATGCAAATAGCAAAACGTTAATAATATGCTAGTATACTTAAACTTTATTTATATTATTAAAAATATTATCTTTATAACTCACTGCAACTTTAAAAGTTTTTTATAATATAAGCAACCTTATATTAACTTTATTAGCTGCTTTATCTGCTTAGCTAATATACGCGCTTACTTTAATATTTTTTGCATTAAAGCCTTTTGCTAAAAGGTTACGCTATTTTTATAATTTATTATTGTTTTAATTATTAACCGCCTAGCTATTAAAGACTTTACAAAATAAGCAGATCTTTTTTATAAGCTTTTTAATAATATTGCTAACTAAGCTTTCTGCTTATTAACTAATATATGCTCTTTTACTTTTATTATATTATTAACTTATTTTGCTAATGTTAAAAAACTAATGTAATTTAATATAATCTTTGTTAATAATTTAATTAAAGTTTTTATAAAAAAACATTGCTAGCGCTAAAAGAAAAACCTTTATTATTATTATAGCAAGCTAAGTTACCTTATTTAATAATATTTAGCTTGCTAAAACTTTAGCTTTAAACCGCTTGCTAACTGCTAAAAAAATGCTTAACTTTTAATTATAATTGCAATCTAAAAATAGCTAGGCTTTTTATTTTATTTTAATAATATTTAACTTTTTTAAACTTTATAAAACTAAATATATTATTTTTATTTAATACTTTTATATTATAGCCTAATATTACTTTGCTACTAATTTAGTTTCTTTTAAACTTTAAATATTTTTTTATTAGGTTTATTAACGCTGCTTTTGCGCAAAAATACTTTATTTCTTATTATTATCTTACTTAGTAAAAACTTTTATAGCTTATAAACAGCTTTATAGCAAAACTTATTACTAAATATTGCCTTGTTTGCTATAGCCTTGCTAACAATTTCATGCTTTTTCCCTTTTATATCTAGCTTTTATTAAGCTTTAATATTATCTTAAGCTTATTTTAACTTTACTAATCTAACCCTTAAATTAACTAATTTATTAGCATTATAATAATCAAAGGCTAAACTTATATTAAATCTTTACTTTAATATTAACATTAACCCTTTTTTTTGCTACTTATAAATTTACCTTATATTTTTTATACCGCTAAAGCAGCAGTAAAAACATAGCTTAACATTACTATTAAACTATTAGTTTATATTCTTAGCATATAAAACTTTTTTATATTTTATAAGCAACTAAGTATTTACTTTTAGATAATATTTCTTGCTAAGCTTAAGTTTATTTTAAATATTATTCTTAAAAATATATCTAATAATAACTGCTCTTTTAATTAAATTATACTTAAAACTTTCTTTTTAGTCTTACGCTAGATTATAAGTTTAAATTTTACCTTTAACACTAGTTTACTACTCTTTTGCCTGCGTAAATTTTATACTTAAATAATAAACTAATTATAGCTTTATTATATATTTAAAAAGAATATTTAAAAGTACTTAGATAGTAAGCTTAATTTATTGCTAGCAGCTATTTAAAACCTATTGCCTAGCTACTTAAAAAACCTTTATTATATTTTCTTTTCCTTAGCTGCTATAGAACTCTTGCTTTATAAAAGTTTTAACTATAAAATTAAGCTTCTCGCCGGCGTTTTGCCCTTTAGTTATTACCTATGCTTTATATCTCTTAAAAAGCTCTTTATAGTCTGCAAGTATTTTAATAAATATTTTAGCAAAAGCTTTATCTAACCTAGCCAATTACTAGCTGCTATACTTATACTATTAGCTTAAAAGCTTAACAGCGGTATATAAGTTTATATAAACTATAAAAACTTAAACAATATTATAATTAAAAACCACTATCTTATTCTTTTTATTTAAAAAATCTTAAATGCTTTATATAAAACAAAGTTTTATATTAAGTTAAATATTACTATAACATTTAATTATCTTTAAATCGCCTTTAAAATAAGTGAAAAATAGCGTTTATTATTAAGTTTAGCCTTTTTAAATGCTAGATTGCAAATTTTAGCATAACTAGCGCGCTTAGCTTTTTTTAACATTATATTAACTATATACTTTTTAATATTTTAAATAAGCATACTATAGCATACTTTAATAATATATTTATTTATAATAATTTATAAGCAAAGTATAAGTAATATATTTATAATATAATAGCGAAACTTGCGCAAGCAAACCTTATTATTAATATTAAAAAATATAAGTTTAAAGTTACATTTATAAAATACCTAAGTTTTATTATTATTATAAAAAGCATTTAAATAAACCTTAAAAAAATAGCAGTAATTTACTAATAAGAGCCTTTAGCTACTTTTAAAAACCTTTAGCGTTTTTTAAGCTTTGCAAATTTTTACCGCCTCTTTATTAAAGATCTTTTAGCACTTACTTGCCCTTTTACTAAAATAATAAGCTTAGCAAAATAGCCTAGCGCTCTTTTAGTAAAAGCTAAAGTAGCCTTTTATAAACTCTGCTAGGTTTTTTTTTAAAAACTTTTCTTATCTACTACAACCTTATAAAACAAATAATAATAAAAGTAAACACTTTTAACTAAATATTAAAAAAAATGCTTTTTTAATATAATTTAACAAAGACTTTATAGCCCGTTGCCTTTTTTTTAACAAAGCATATATTAGCAAAATATAATTATAAAATCTATAATAAAAAACTCTTTATTATTATAAAAGCTTTTAAAAAATAGCAGCTAAAGCTTTAAGGTGCTAAAAGGCTAGTTAAAGTATAAATAAATTATAAAAACCTATAATACTTTATTATTATAAAGCTTTTAAACCAATGCTAAGTTTGCTAGTCTAAGTTTCTTAGCAATTTCTAATTTTAAATTTATTACCGCTTAAGCTTTAAAACTATTATGCTAAACATGCTTTTTTAATTTGCTACTAACTAGCTAGCAAACTGCATTAATAGCTCTAATAACTATATTGCTAACCGCTAATATATATTTCTACCTTTAAGCTAATAATCTTTAGCTTATCTTTATAACCTAAATACTTCAAAACCTATAAATACCCTTATTAAAAAAGACTATGCTGCTTTAAACCTTTGCTAAAATATCTTATAATGCCTTTAAAATAACTCTTGCCGCTGTTTTCCCCTAGCTTTGCATTAAAGCATATGCTTTGCTAAAGCTAATTACTAAGCAATTAACGGCTAAATCTATATTTATAAACGTTTTTTATTTTACTAAAACTTGCCTTTTGCCTTTAAATATTTTACTAAATTTATAGCTTTAGCCCCAAAGGCTATTAAAGCTATATTAAAACTTATAACTTACTTTAACAATTCTACCACTAGCTAAATATATTTTAAAATGCTGGCATTTTTATTTAAAGCTGCCACCTTTGCAAATCTACCAAAAATCCCTATAATACCCTAGCTAGCCTTTTAAACCCCCTGCCTATATCTTTTTAGCCTTGGCAAAATATATCTTTAAATTATATCAGCCTTTTCTTGCTATATACTTGCAATAAACTTACCTATAAGAATATACTTATTATTATTAATAGATTTTTTAAAATACAACACTTTATTTTCATCCCTAATCTTACCACAGCTAGCTTGGCCAACGCCTTTATTTTAAGAGTATTTTGCCTTTATAGCACCTCTTTTATTATTATTTTTAACTAAAAAGCATAGTTTATTTCTACCTTTTGGCGGAAATTTAGCTGCTGCCTAGAAATTATACTATATGCTTTTATAGCTTATTACCTTTAAATCAACAGCTAAATAAAAGTAGTTAATACCTACTTAAAATAGTACTTTTAAGGATATTATGCCTTTTATTAAGATAACTAGGTTAATTAGCTTTTCCTAGCTAAGTTTGCTTTTAATAACCAAGCTTTAAAATTAACTTACGTCTTTTTCTTTTTTGCAAATTATAGCTTTAACCCCTAAATAAACACTAAACTACTGCTTTTCTAGCAAGCTTTTAAAATTAAGCCCTAGCAAAAAGAGTTTTAACTTACTTTTATAACAGTTAACTATTTAAAGCAAATTATTAAAAATATTTAAGCTATTTTTATTGCTACTTAAGATAAGTATAAAGACTAGGCAAACTAACGCTGCTTAAACGCTAAAACGCTATAAATTAAAGACTTAGTTTAGGTAAGCACAAAGTATATAAATCTTAGCTGCTTAATAAAAAAGCTTTTGCATTAATAAATTAGTCTTATTTTAATAATAAAGGTATACTGCAAAACAGCAATAATGCAGCTGCCTAGATATTATTAATACTTTTCTATTTTTTTTATATTGCTTATTTATTAAAACTAGCTAAGCTTGCTGGGTTAAAACAAAGCTAACGCCTTATACCAGCGGCAAGCTAAAGGCAAAGTAGTAACAAATAGCTATAATATTAAAGCTAAGCTATTTTAATATTTTAACACTATTTTTAACTTTTGCAATACTTTTATAAGCTTTAAATATTACATTAAATAGCTTTTCCTACACTATCTTAGTTAGCAGCCTGCTATAAATATTTAAAGTTATAATTTAAAGATTGCTAAATTTTACAAAGATTATTTATCTAAGCTAAAACTACTAAAATAGTAAACGCTACCGCTAAACTTAAAACTTTTTCCTTTATAACGCTAATGCCGCAAGTAAACGCAGTAAAGCATTATTAAAACTAATATAAAAGCAATATAAAACCAAAGAGTTAGCGTTGCATAAATAAAGCCTGCTATTATTTTGCTATTATTTTTTATCTATAGCTATAATTATGCAATATATATAAACTAATATTAAAAAAAGACTAAAAACCTAACTAAACAACCTATTTTTAACTATAATAAGATTTAACACCTATATGCTTATAAGCTATAGCTTATATTACTTTTTATATATATAATTACCTTAGTTATTAAAGCTAAAGAAATAATAAAGCGCCGGCGCGCCTATAGCATAAAAACAAGAAAAGCCTCTATTTCTTCTTAGATAATATCTTTATAGTTATTTTTGTTATATATAAGCTTAACTATTTATTTATTAGCTTTTCCTTTAACATAAAACCGCTATTTATTTAATACTTACTCTACTACTTTTTATTATTGTTTAAGCTAAAATTATTCTTTAAGTTAAACTTTTAATTTAAATTAACAACGCCTTTAGCTGCAAAAGACTACTAGGCTAAAACTATTTAACAAAAAGTATACTTAGCTATAGTTTACTAAGCAAAGCCCTTATTATTATTAATTATATAAACCTACGCTACTATTTTATTAGCCCTTTGCCTTTATAATAAGTTTATTATATATTTATAATTAACTAAGACTTTTAATCTTTAACAATAGCAAGCATAGCACAATAGCTAAATAAATAAAGACTAACTATAATAGCGGCAAAAAAGCAGCAGCTAGCGATAAGATTATTAAAAAACGCAGTCTACACTAGGGTTAGCATTATAAAATAATATACTATTAGTAATTTACTTACGTTACGCTTTTTCTTTAAAGTGGCTAAGCTTTAACAGCAATAGTAAATATTAACTATAGATAAAAAACCCTTAGTTAAAGCAAAGCTAACATTTATAATAGCTTACTACTGCTTTAGCTTTATATAAGCAATATAATCGCGAGTTGCTAGCTTTATGCTAGCAAAACAAAGCTCTTAATGTGGAAATAAACTATAAGGCATATTAGAAAAGAAAAGCAAGGTTTAAATAAACCGTTTAAAATGTAAATTTATATTATTTTATAAAGTTATATATATATAAAGTTAAAAGGTGCGCTTTGTTTTAAGCTTTTGCAGCGCTGTTTTTAATACTGGTTTTAGTAGGGTTAAAGTTATAAATGCATAGTTTTTATACACCCTCTAGCTATAAGTTAACTATAAAGAAACTATCTTTTACTCAACTTTTTTTTCCTTTCTTCTACCCTATACTTAACTTTTTATTACTAATTTTACTTATATATTGCCTAAGTTTTTTTAAGCTCTTTAATAATAGCTAATAAGCCTAAAAATAGTCTTATAAACCTTTCTTAGCCTTTTAGCAATATTTAAATGCCCTTTACTTATTTATGCACTTGTTAAAAAAAGCGCGCTAGCAAATATATTTAAGCTTTTATTAATAAGTTGTTTAAGCCTATTAAAAATATTTATAAGCGTTTTTTTTTATAAGTATAATAGCATTTATGCTTAAATAAGCGCTAAATAAAATGCCTTTAATATCTTATTTATTTTTTCTACTATTAGTAAATATTTTTTCTTATTTGCAATAAAAAAATTACTAATGCTAATATGCTTAAAGTTAACTCTTTGCTGCTTATTTTTAACAATAAAAATAGTTAAAAAACCCTTATTAAAGCTTTTATTAACATTTTTAATAATATTAGAGATAGTTTTAAGCTTGCTATTAATAGTAGAGATGTTTAAGAGGATAATTCCAGCGCTTTTCCCTCTAATAATAGCATTATAGAAAACTTTTTTAAAACTAATGCTAGTATTAGTAAAGATAATAAAAGTAACAAAGGTAAATTATTCTAATATAAGAAATATAATAAATAAAAACTAATAAGTTTTATATAAATAATTCTAAGCGTAATAAAACTGCTAAAGGCGCTAAGGATACTTTTTTTAGTAAGCTTTTTTTTTAAAATAGTTAAAAGAGTTAAAACTACTACTTGTAACTATATTAACAAGCTTTTAGCTAATCTTTCTAAGCGCTTAATATTTAATATAACTTATAATATGCTTTATATTAATTATATTTAAAGCGCTTATAGTAAAAAAGGCAATAAAATCTGCTTTAATAAGTTTAAAAAAGCTAATAATAAGCGCTATATTAAGCGCTGCGATTATTGCAATGAGAATTTATATATTTATGCTTTTATTTCTAAGGTTTTTTTGCTTATTGCCTATCTTGTTTAGCGTAAGCAATTAGCCTTTTTAAACGCTTATAATTATGCTAAAAAGCAGCAGCATTAGATAAAAAAGGATTAAATTGCTAATATAGTTAAAAAGGCATATAAAAAACCTATTTCTAAGCGCAATTACCTTTATATTAACACCTTTGCAACTTATATAAAAAAAGCTTATATAGCTTAAAAGGTTTTAATAAAGCTATTTAAGAATAATTATTATAATAATCTTAAGCGCAAAATTAAGCGCAGTGATATAACCTTTTAAAAGAATGTTTTTAAGCTAAAATGCGCTTAAAAGGATATTTCTACAGCTTAGTTTAATATAGACTTATAGGTAGAGAAGCATATTAAAGTTTTAGCTAAGCTTGGCAAAGCTTTAGATAAAAATTTTTCTAAGCTTTAGGCGCTTTAAATAATATATTTTATACTTAGATATTATAGTTATAAATGCTTAAATTAGCAGTCTTAAGCATTAAGATATTTTAATAAATATTAGCAAAGAAAATAAATAGTTTATTTAGCTAATTTTAAGAGTTTATAAGGTTGCAACTATGCTGCGTTTAGCTTTTATAATATATTGGGTAAGTAGTGTTTTAATAAATAATTTATAATCTCAACTCTTTTTTTATATTTTATAAGTTTATTATTGCTTTGAAATATTTAAATAAAGCTTATGCTAAAGATTTTATAAGCTTATCTATAAATATTTAGTTTATTGCAAAATATATAACTTTAAAGC